>CM051020.1:16644995-16652495 GCA_027704905.1 Muraenolepis orangiensis | reverse complement strand
GAGGTCATGAGGTTATGCATGAGGTCATGAGGTTACATATGAGGTCATGAGGTTACAAATTAGGTCATGAGGTTACACATGAGGTCATGAGGTTACATATGAGGTCATGAGGTTACACATGAGGTCATGAGGTTACACATGAGATTGGGAGGTCTACCAGGGCTCCAACTAACTATTAGCCTCATAGTCCATAGTCCATAGTTATTTATCATAACTATTGTAACTATTTTATCATTTAGTCTATGATCAGACATTACCAGAGTACTTAATGGAGGATCCAAGAACCAAATCTGTCTGTCATCCCCCTCCTCCTCCTCTTCCTCCTCCCCCTCCTCTTCCTCCCCCCCTCCTCTTCCTCCCCCTCCCCCTCCTCCTCCTCCTCCTCCTCCTCCTCCTCCTCCTCCTCCTCCTCCTCCTCCTCCTCCTCCTCCTCCTCCAGGACAGTGTGTTTAACAGCAGGTGTGGGTTAGGGTCCACCTCTCAACACAGCTGCTCTGTGGAGCCACATGGAGCCTCCCTGTTGTTAGCCTAGCACCTAATGCTAGCGTCCAACCCACACATAACACTGTACACACACACACATAACACTGTACACACACACACATAACACTGTGCACACGCACACACACACACACATAATACTGCACACACACACATAGTATAGTAACTGTATACAAACTGTACAGTAAATATATATTTAATGTATAATAACTTTATAGTAACTGTATAGTAACTTTATAGTAACTGTATAGTAACTGTATAGTAACTGTATAGTAACTGGTAATAACTGGTAATAACTGGGTATAATATGTGGGTAAAGAGGGCATGGTCAGAGTGTGGGTGGCGGCCTGTGGGGGGAGGTGACGTCATCTTTGTGGGGTCAGAGGTCAGATTCAGGTGGAAATTAAACCTTCTGTTGATTTTCAGGATCAGAGAGCTTGAATGACAGTGAGTCATTCAGTGTGTGTGTGTGTGTGTGTTTATATAATGTGTGTGTGTGTGTTTATATAATGTGTGTGTGTGTGTGTGTGTGTGCATGCGTGTTTGTGTGTGGGTGTGTGCGTGTATGTGTATATAGTGTGTGTGTGTGTGTGAGTAATGTGCGTGTGTGTGTGTGTGGTGTGTGTATAGTGTGTGTGGAGTGTGTGTGTGTGTGTGTGTGTGTGTGAGACCAACCCCAGAGATCTGCAGGTTCCCACAGTCACATGACCAACAATGGACACATGACCCCTTCTTTCTCCTGACCTCCCACTGACTTCATCAGCAGCTCCTCCTGAACCACGTGCACGCTCCTGAACCACGTGCACGCTCCTGAACCACGTGCACGCTCCTGAACCACGTTCACGCTCCTGAACCAAGTGCACACTCCTGAACCAGGAGAGGAGGGTTCTGCAGGGTTCTGTCCTCAGGGGGAGGAGGGTTCTGCAGGGTTCTGTCCTCAGGGGGAGGAGGGTTCTGGAGGGTTCTGTCCTCAGGGGAGGAGGGTTCTGCAGGGTTCTGTCCTCAGGGGGAGGAGGGTTCTGCAGGGTTCTGTCCTCAGTGGAGGAGTGTTGTGGAAGGTTCTGTCCTCAGGGGAGAAGCGTTGTGGAAGGTTCTGTCCTCAGGGGAGAAGCGTTCTGTCCTCAGTGGAGGAGCGTTGTGGAAGGTTCTATCCTCAGGGGAGGAGCATTCTGGAGGGTTCTGTCCTCAGGGGAGGAGGGTTCTGTCCTCAGGGGAGGAGGGTTCTGTCCTCAGGGGAGGAGCGTTCTGTCCTCAGGGGAGGAGCGTTGGGTTCTGTCCTCAGGCTCCTTAATGTATCTGAATTCACTGTACGTCTCATATTACTCATATCTTATATTAAAAAATCTTATTATTCTGTTATTATTATAACAGAATAAAGTCAGCGATGAGAGATCTGTCCAACAACACAAGCTGCTGTCCTTAAGCTGACAAGCAACCAGCCCAGCCAATCAGGGCCCAGCCCCGGGTTGAATGATAATAATAACAGCAGTTGAACATCAACAATAGAACACCGCACCCAGGGACTGACTAACCCCAGGACAGCAGGTCAGCACTAGAAGGTTATGAAACCTCCAACGTTTTAATATTCATAACCATGTTAGGATCGAGCGGTGTGTTCACTATGCAATAAACAGGTCGTAAATATACATATGCATATGAATATAAACATACATATGTATATAAATACACATAAACATATAAATATAAATAAAGTAGAGAAAACTTAAAGTCGGCTGCGCGACAAACCAAATATCCACCGTTTGTGCGAAGAATAAAAAATATTTTTACAAAAAAAAGAATTCATTATTCAACAACACATGCACACACACACACACAAAAAAACACACATGCACACGCACACACACACACACGCACCAACACACACACAAACACACACACACACATACACACACACACACACACACTCACACACGCACAAACACACACACAAACACACACACACACATACACACACACACACACACGCACAAACACACACTCACACACGCACAAACACACACATGCGCACACACACCCTCACACGCAAAAAACACACACACGCACACTCACATGCACACACCACACACCACACACACACACACCACACACACACACACACACACACACTCACACACACTCACACACACACACACACACTCACACACACCACCCCTTTCTTTGGTAACTTTACCCGAGTAGCTCTAACCTCCGCAAGAACCCACAGAAGACAACCTGATCTGTGAGTCGCAGCAGCGCCTACCTGTCGGGTCCGTCCAGGTGAGCTACTGTTTATTATCCAAGTGTTCCAGGTGTTTATTCCAGGTGTTTATTCCAGGTGTTTATTCCAGGTGTGTATCGTCCATTGCCCTGATACTCTTCCACACAGCAGCTCTCCGCCCGACAGACACGCACCTACAGGTAAACTGAGCCCACGGTGACGTCACGGGTCTCCGTGGCAACACTCTGTAACCACGCCCACCAACCCAGGAGGGAGCTGAATTTACCTGTCTGACTGGTGGGCGTGTCCCACGAACACCTGGGGGCTTGTTACCCTACAGTTGACTATAGCATAGTGTAGCCTAGTTTATATAGCATAGTGTAGCCTAGTTTATATAGCATAGTGTAGACTAGTTTATATAGCATAGTGTAGCCTAGTTTATATAGCATAGTGTAGCCTAGTTTACTATAGCATAGTGTAGCCTAGTTTATATAGCATAGTTTAGCCTAGTTTATATAGCATAGTGTAGCCTAGTTTATATAGCATAGTTTAGTCTAGTTTATATAGCATAGTGTAGCCTAGTTTATATAGCATAGTGTAGCCTAGTTGATATAGCATAGTTTAGCCTAGTTTATATAGCATAGTGTAGCCTAGTTTACTATAGCATACTGTAGCCTAGTTTATATAGCATAGTGTAGCCTAGTTTATATAGCATAGTTTAGCCTAGTTTATATAGCATAGTGTAGCCTAATTTACTATAGCATAGTGTAACTTGGTGAAGCATACTTTACTATAGTCACCATCAGATGGAGAGAGAGAGAGAGAGAGAGAGAGAGAGAGAGAGAGAGAGAGAGAGAGCACATAACGTAACACATATTGTTTACTATGGACATATATTGATTAGTTATTGATCAGAGCAGGACCACTGTGTCCAAGTCTTCCATTGGATTTAGTATATTTTAAAGTGGAACCCATCTCTCTAGAACAAGAACATTCTGGAGAACCTTCTCTGTTCTCTGTGTGTCTGGAGGAAACACTCAGTGACGCAGTCCTCAGGGAACTGAACGAAGACCAGCTGATATATGTTTTGTTGTAAATAACAGTATTCAAAATGAGCAGGTAGGGGTTAGACAGTACAGAGACAGGTCATTAAGGAGCAGGTAGGGGTTAGACAGTACAGAGACAGGTCATTAAGGAGCAGGTAGGGGTTAGACAGTACAGAGACAGGTCATTAAGGAGCAGGTAGGGGTTAGACAGTACAGAGACAGGTCATTAAGGAGCAGGTAGGGGTTAGACAGTACAGAGACAGGTCATTAAGGAGCAGGTAGGGGTTAGACAGTACAGAGACAGGTCATTAAGGAGCAGGTAGGGGTTAGACAGTACAGAGACAGGTCATTAAGGAGCAGGTAGGGGTTAGACGGTACAGAGACAGGTCATTAAGGAGCAGGTAGGGGTTAGACGGTACAGAGACGGGTCATTAAGAAGCAGGTAGGGGTTAGACAGTTCAAAGACGGGTCATTAAGGAGCAGGTAGGGGTTAGACGGTACAGAGACGGGTCATTAAGGAGCAGGTAGGGGTTAGACGGTACAGAGTCAGGTCATTAAGGAGCAGGTAGGGGTTAGACGGTACAGAGTCAGGTCATTAAGGAGCAGGTAGGGGTTAGACGGTACAGAGACGGGTCATTAAGGAGCAGGTAGGGGTTAGACGGTACAGAGACGGGTCATTAAGAAGCAGGTAGGGGTTAGACGGTACAGAGACGGGTCATTAAGGAGCAGGTAGGGGTTAGACGGTACAGAGACGGGTCATTAAGAAGCAGGTAGGGGTTAGACAGTACAGAGACGGGTCATTGAGGAGCAGGTAGAGGTTAGACAGTACAGAGACGGGTCATTAAGGAGCAGGTAGGGGTTAGACAGTACAGAGTCAGGTCATTAAGGAGCAGGTAGGGGTTAGACAGTACAGAGACAGGTCATTAAGGAGCAGGTAGGGGTTAGACAGTACAGAGACGGGTCATTAAGAAGCAGGTAGGGGTTAGACAGTACAGAGACAGGTCATTAAGGAGCAGGTAGGGGTTAGACGGTACAGAGACGGGTCATTCAGGAGCAGGTAGGGGTTAGACAGTACAGAGACAGATCATTAAGGAGCAGGTAGGGGTTAGACAGTACAGAGACAGATCATTAAGGAGCAGGTAGGGGTTAGACAGTACAGAGACAGGTCATTAAGGAGCAGGTAGGGGTTAGACAGTACAGAGACAGGTCATTAAGGAGCAGGTAGGGGTTAGACAGTACAGAGACAGGTCATTAAGGAGCAGGTAGGGGTTAGACAGTACAGAGACAGGTCATTAAGGAGCAGGTAGGGGTTAGACGGTACAGAGACAGGTCATTAAGGAGCAGGTAGGGGTTAGACGGTACAGAGACAGGTCATTAAGGAGCAGGTAGGGGTTAGACGGTACAGAGACGGGTCATTAAGAAGCAGGTAGGGGTTAGACAGTTCAAAGACGGGTCATTAAGGAGCAGGTAGGGGTTAGACGGTACAGAGACGGGTCATTAAGGAGCAGGTAGGGGTTAGACGGTACAGAGTCAGGTCATTAAGGAGCAGGTAGGGGTTAGACGGTACAGAGACGGGTCATTAAGGAGCAGGTAGGGGTTAGACGGTACAGAGACGGGTCATTAAGGAGCAGGTAGGGGTTAGACGGTACAGAGACGGGTCATTAAGAAGCAGGTAGGGGTTAGACGGTACAGAGACGGGTCATTGAGGAGCAGGTAGAGGTTAGACAGTACAGAGACGGGTCATTAAGGAGCAGGTAGGGGTTAGACAGTACAGAGACAGGTCATTAAGGAGCAGGTAGGGGTTAGACAGTACAGAGACAGGTCATTAAGGAGCAGGTAGGGGTTAGACAGTACAGAGACGGGTCATTAAGGAGCAGGTAGGGGTTAGACAGTACAGAGACAGGTCATTAAGGAGCAGGTAGGGGTTAGACGGTACAGAGACGGGTCATTCAGGAGCAGGTAGGGGTTAGACAGTACAGAGACAGATCATTAAGGAGCAGGTAGGGGTTAGACAGTACAGAGACAGATCATTAAGGAGCAGGTAGGGGTTAGACAGTACAGAGACAGGTCATTAAGGAGCAGGTAGGGGTTAGACAGTACAGAGACAGATCATTAAGGAGCAGGTAGGGGTTAGACAGTACCTGGTCTCGGAGGCGGTCCTGGTGGCCCATGATGGCGGTGGCGTGATGGGGGTACTTGTGCTTCAGATGCTCCAGGAAGGCCTCTCTCTTCTTGTCCATCTCGGGGGGCTGCATGGCCAGGACGTCTCGGGCCCCTCGGGGCCCCCCTAGTGTGTGTCTGCGGCTGGGTCTGGGGCCTCCAGGGCCATTACAGGAGGGAGGCTTGCGGCGCGCCTCGGGGTCGTCCGGGGTCGCGGGGGTCACCTTCAGGTTGCCTTTAGCCTGCTCTGTGGACGGAGGGAGGGGAGGGGTCAGATAAGACACAGAGATGAACCTTATGTGGTCTCCGTCACAACGCTCTGATCGCTCTGATCAGGTCCGGGCTCGCACTGTTCCTTTGGTAATCAATATATAATCAATACACTACATCACATAGATACAGTACATGTATGTGTTGGTTTGTGGTCCACGACAAAGACACAAACCTGGGACTAAATAAAATTAATTAACAACCTGTTCCATCTTCTCTGTTTGACCTTCCGTCCATCTGGAGAGGACCTCTCCTCCATCCTCTAAACCTCTGATTCACATCTGGAGAGGACCTCTCCTCCATCCTCTAAACCTCTGATCCACATCTTGAGAGGACCTCTCCTCCATCCTCTAAACCTCTGATCGCCATCTGGAGAGGACCTCTCCTCCATCCTCTAAACTTCTGATCCACACACACACACACACACACACACACACACACACACATATAAGCACAAACACACACACATACATACACACACACACACAGACAACCACACACACACACACACACACACACACACATAACCACACACACAAACACACACACACACACACACACACACACATAACCACACACACACACACATAACCACACACACACACACACACACACACACACACACACACACACACAGGTCAGCAGAGCAAAGGTCCTCCTTCACATGAAAAACAGACACACACCTCTAGTAGTAACACACAGGCTCTGTGATTGGTCGACCACAGGAAGTAGGACAGCTGTATTTAAAAACAGGGAGCATAGGCCCCGCCCCTTCAGCCAGGTCCAGTGTCCTGCCAGCTCTATTTTTAACTGCAGACTCAGCTTGCTGCTAACTGAGTAACCCTCTCCACGGACGGCTGGAGCAAATCCTTCACACATGTTGGGAAAAGTTGATTACCTTCTCCTCCTTCTGGAGAGCTAACAACCTCCTGGTCTCTCTCTTCTCCTCCTTTTGGCGAGCTAACAACCTCCTGGTCTCTCTCTTCTCCTCCTTCTGGCGAGCTAACAACCTCCTGGTCTCTCTCTCCTCGGCCCGTCAAGCTCACAACCTCCTGGTCTCTCTCTCCTCGGCCCGTCGAGCTAACAACCTCCTGGTCTCTCTCTCCTCGGCTCGTCGAGCTAACAACCTCCTGGTCTCTCTCTCCTCCTACGGTCTCTCTGTCCTCCATGACGCTCAGAAAACAGCTAGGCCACGACCGCCAGCTCCCGCCGCTAGACGCTAACTGCTGGCTTTCAAATTCCAGACGTGGCTGAAGTGGAGGAGAGGGGGCCGGGCCGGGCCGAGGGGCCGGAGGGTCTCAGAGT
>CM051020.1:16639995-16642495 GCA_027704905.1 Muraenolepis orangiensis | reverse complement strand
AGTGTTGTGTTGTGTTGTAGTGTTGTGTTGTTGTGTTGTTGTGTTGTTGTGTTGTAGTGTTGTGTTGTAGTGTTGTAGTGTTGTAGTGTTGTGTTGTAGTGTTGTAGTGTTGTGTTGTTGTAGTGTTGTGTTGTAGTGTTGTGTTGTTGTAGTGTTGTGTTGTTGTGTTGTAGTGTTGTTGTAGTGTTGTGTTGTTGTGTTGTAGTGTTGTTGTGTTGTAGTGTTGTAGTGTTGTGTTGTTGTGTTGTGTTGTAGTGTTGTAGTGTTGTGTTGTTGTGTTGTTGTGTTGTTGTGTTGTTGTGTTGTAGTGTTGTGTTGTTGTGTTGTAGTGTTGTAGTGTTGTGTTGTTGTGTTGTTGTGTTGTAGTGTTGTGTTGTTGTGTTGTGTGTTGTTGTGTTGTAGTGTTGTGTTGTTGTGTTGTAGTGTTGTAGTGTTGTGTTGTAGTGTTGTTGTGTTGTTGTGTTGTAGTGTTGTAGTTTATGTTTATGTTTATTTAGGATCCCCATTAGCTTTTGTTCTTGACAAAAGCTACTCTTCCTGGGGTCCGACACTTAAAACAATACAACAATAATACAACAATAATACAACAACAATACAACAACATTCAAGACATAAGTCCTGACATCATTAACAACATTAACAACATCACCAATATCATCAACAATCTCCAACATCATCAACAATGTCATCCACTTTCAATATCAATCTCAGCCAAGGATGAGGCACAAGACACCCACCAGTACAAAGCATGAGATCCAATTAAATGAGGGTTCACAGTTCACAAGGGTACATGCTCGATAGTAGATGGCCCTTCAATCTCTTCTTGAAAGAGGCTCTGGACTCTATTTCAGCAAGGTAGTTTGGCAATGAGTTCCATTCCTTTATAGCTCTATAAGTCACAGAAGATTTCAGAAGATTTGTCCTGGGTTTAGGTGCCAGTAGATGGCCTGATGTAGTGTTGTGGTGTTAGTGTTGGTAAGGTGAGAATCAGATTATAACAGCTTAATATAAGGGTGTTTTTCACTGTATAACGCCACCTGATTCTCTCTCTCTCTCTCTCTCTCTCTCTCTCTCTCTCTCTCTCTCTCTCTCTCTCTCTCTCTCTCTCTCTCTCTCTCTCTCTCTCTCTCTCTCTCTCTCTCTCTCTCTCTCTCTCTCTCTCTCTCTCTCCTGGGCGAGCCATACGTCAGAGGAAGACTATGTGGATACACTGGTGAAGACATTTATCCCTCCTTTCTTTCTCTTGTGTGTGTGTGTGATAGGTGTGTGTGTGTGTGTGTGTGTGAGGTGTATGTGTGCGTGTGTGTGTGATCGTTGTCATGCCAACAGGTGACGATGAAGCCAGCTGTGGGTGGGAGGAGCCAGATAGACTCCGCCTCCAGGGTGATGAGGAGCATTCCTGGATTGCTGGGTCAGCCATGACGACCCCCCCCCCCCCCCTAACTGTTACCAGACCAAGACAGGGGGCGGGGCCTCCATGATGTCATGCTCTCTCTCTCTCTCTCTCTCTCTCTCTCTCTCTCTCTCTCTCTCTCTCTCTCTCTCTCTCTCTCTCTCTCTCTCTCTCTCTCTCTCTCTCTCTCTCTCTCTCTCTCTCTCTCTCTCTCTCTCTCTCTCTCTCTCTCTGTCTGTATATCTTTTAACATTCTAGCGTCTGGGCTCTCGTTGTTGCCGCGGAAACCCCCAGACAGCCCCTCCTCCTACTTCCTGTGACATCACCAGCAGCAGACTGCTAACCAGCCCATAATAATATCATATAATAATAATAATAATGATATAACTCTGGTTCCATCTTTTAAACCTCAACATTTGACATCCTGAGTTTCTTGTTCTGATGTTTGATGGAATATGTGTTTATGTGATTAGTAACTTCCCTGGTTCTGCTCCCCTCATCACATCACCAGAATAATCAAATAGATGTAAACATCTACACATATACAATGACATAATATATAGTACATATCATTTCCTCCAACAGCAGAACCAGTGCTCAAGATAAAAGTTCAGTAATTTGTCTCTATAGATTTGAAACAATGCATGAGTGGCGTCCCTGCGTGGCATCATGGGGTGTGCACTCCATGCATTGAGGAGATCTGTAGGACCAGATGTCAGAAGAAGGCCATGTCCATCATAAAGGCCTGGGCCCCGTCTCTTCTCCCCCCTACCGTCTGGTCGCCGGTTTTAATCCACAGGCAGTGACCTACTGAACTGCTAAGAGTGCTGCCACTATCATAACATGTCATTAACATTACATTTGCTGCACTTCCTAGACTCATTACAGTTACTGCACTGTATTCACGATGCTGCTCCACTACTGGCACTTTAAATGCTTTTTAAATGCTTTTTGCACAATTCAACACATTTATATATCATCCATCAGTCACTTTATTGTTATTTTTATTGTATACAGTATTGTTATAGTATAGTGTTGTATATAGTATAGTACAAAGTATAGTATATTGTGTTGTTTATAGTATACAGTATAGTATATAGTAGGTAG
>CM051020.1:16599995-16622495 GCA_027704905.1 Muraenolepis orangiensis | reverse complement strand
CCACACACACACTCACACACACACACACACATACACACACATATATTCACACACACACACACACACACACACACACACACACACACACACACACACACACACACACACACACACAGGTCACCTGGGAGATGAAAGTTTAACAAGAAAAAGAAAAGAGAGAGAGAGGAGGAGGGGGGAGGGCTTTGCCCCTCACAGGTAGGGTTACAGAGACAGGTCATTAAGGAGCAGGTAGGGGTTAGACAGTACAGAGACGGGTCATTAAGGAGCAGGTAGGGGTTAGACAGTACAGAGACAGGTCATTAAGGAGCAGGTAGGGGTTAGACAGTACAGAGACAGGTCATTAAGGAGCAGGTAGGGGTTAGACAGTACAGAGACAGGTCATTAAGGAGCAGGTAGGGGTTAGACAGTACAGAGACGGGTCATTAAGGAGCAGGTAGGGGTTAGACAGTACAGAGACGGGTCATTAAGGAGCAGGTAGGAGTTAGACGGTACAGAGACGGGTCATTAAGGAGCAGGTAGGGGTTAGACTGTACAGAGACAGGTCATTAAGGAGCAGGTAGGGGTTAGACAGTACAGAGACGGGTCATTAAGGAGCAGGTAGGGGTTAGACAGTACAGAGACGCATGAGACGCATGAGAGAGGGAACCAACAGGGAGAACAGTGTTCTCTGTTCCTGGTGGAGTTCAGAGACTCCTGGTGTTCTAACGGTCTCTAATAGAGTGTCTATGGTCTGGTCGGGGATGGAGCTTTCAGTGGTGCGTCAGGAGGAAGGTCTGAGTGTTTACAGCTGAACATTACTTCAATTATTACTTCATCACCGGTCTGTCTTCAGGTTCAGGGACGTGTGTCTTTATGGTCACTGAGGACAGACATGAAAAGGATCCAGTCCAGTTGATTTATTATGTTTTAAAAGAGCTGAGATGTTACAGCTACAGCTAATAGAACATGACATCAGAGAATAGAGGCCCATCCATCCCTCAGAGGCCCCTCCCTCCCTCAGAAGCTCCTCCCTCCTTCAGAGGCCTCCTCCCTCCTTCACTCAGAGGCCCCTCCCTTCCTCAGAGGCTCCTCTCCCCCTCAGAGGCCCCTCCCTTCCTCAGAGGCTCCTCTCCCCCTCAGAGGCTCCTCCCTCCCTCAGAGGCCCCTCCCATCCTCAGAGGCTCCTCCCTCCCTCAGAGGCTCCTCCCTCCCTGAGAGGCCCCTCCCTCCCTCAGAGACTCCTCCCTCCCTCAGAGGCCCCTCCCTTCCTCAGAGGCTCCTCCCTCCCTCAGAGGCCCCTCCCTCTCTGAGAGGCTCCTCTCTCCCTCAGAGGCCCCTCCCTCCCTCAGAGGCCCCTCCCTCTCTGAGAGGCCCCTCCCTCCCTCAGAGGCTCCTCCCTCCCTCAGAGGCTCCTCCAGCAGCCAGACTCCTCCCACGCTCCCCCTCCATCCTCTTGACAGATCCGACCCGAAGACCACCGACCTCGGGTTCCTGCGTCTGATTGGCCGATAGAGCATCAGGAATGTAGAGGAGGGGGAGGAGTCACAATGGTCGGACCCTGAGACTTCTGAGAACACATACTACTACTGCTGAAACTAGTAGAGAGAGAGAGAGAGAGAGAGAGAGAGAGAGAGAGAGAGAGAGAGAGAGAGAGAGAGAGAGAGAGAGAGAGAGAGAGAGAGAGAGAGAGAGAGAGAGAGAGAGAAACATTGAGTCTTGAGTTTTGATTCCCTGGCCATTGCATGCCAACAAGGTTCATTCGCTGTTAGTGTTAGCATAGCTTAGCATAGCTGAGCTTCACGTGTTTGCGTAGCTGTGTCATTAGCTGCTGTTATTTTAGATAAGACCAGCAGCCTCTGGTGACTGATACAAACTGAAGTGAACTACAGACCACAATACAAACTGAAGTGAACTACAGACCACAAATACTAAACCATGCAGTAGCTCATCTCCCTGGGTCACAGACCTGGTGGTTCCTGTGTTTTAACGTCCATCAGGTGTCTCTCTGGTCCTTATGATTTATGATTAATAAACCATAACACACACTCCCCCTCTAGTGTTAAAGGAGTGTAAT
Organism: Muraenolepis orangiensis; assembly: GCA_027704905.1. NCBI lineage: Eukaryota > Metazoa > Chordata > Actinopteri > Gadiformes > Muraenolepididae > Muraenolepis > Muraenolepis orangiensis. The sequence continues at coordinate 16,620,442 of CM051020.1, read as the reverse complement.
ACAGAAGGACATAAGCTTCAGTGTGAAATACTGGTTAGTACTGGTTCGTTCTGGATAGTTCTTGGTAGTACTGGTTAGTACTGGTTAGTCCTGGGTATTACTTATTAGTACTGGTTAGTACTGGTTAGTACTGGTTAGTTCTGGTTAGTTCTGGTTAGTATTGGTTAGTACTGGTTAGTACTGGTTAGTACTGGGTAGTACTGGGTAGTACTGGTTAGAGTACTGATTAGAACGTGTGTGTGTGTAAGTCTGCTGAGGAACACATTTTGACACCCTTCAATCACAAAACCTCAGCACTTTAACTTCTGCTTCCCCTGGGCTATATCACACACACAAACACTAGTATAGAACAGTATTGCTCACTTTGTGTTGGTTTGAAGGTATGAAGAGGAACACTCAGGGAGAATGATCTCTCTCTCTCTCTCTTGTCTTGCTGTCACTCAATCTGTCGTCATGGAAACCAGCTCAGCATCCCTGCATCTCTCATACACTGCAGCATGGCACATGTGTTTGTGTGTGTGGGTGTGTGTGTCCAGGTGCCTGACGTATGAGTGTGTGTCCAGGTGTGTATGTCCAGGTGTGTGTGTGTGTGTGTGTGTTTATGTGTGTGTGTATGTCCAGGTGTGTATGTCGAGGTGTGTGTGTGTGTATGTCCAGGTGTGTTCAGGTGTATGAGTGTGTGTGTATATGTCCAGGTGTGTGTGTGTGTGTGTGTGTGTGTGTCCAGGTGTGTGAGTGCCTGTGTGTGTGTGTGTGTGTATGTGTGTGTTCAGCTACCCTTTTGCATTCAATTAGCTTTGTTTGCCAAATAAATGAGTCAGCAGTAGACGCTTAATAAGGTAAATAAAGTTAGAACAAACGTCACACACATCCGGGTGGCAGGACTACACACAATAACTACAATATCCCCCAATATCAACCTATCTATTAATCCAGGTCGTCTCTCCACCACTGAAACGTTTTGACCTTTAAAAGTGAGACCAGACTGAACCACATCTGGAACACATCATCAGAACCACACCAGACCCGCCTGGAGCTGGACAACACCATACATCCATACATAACACCACCTATTGATAAATAACACCACCTATTGATAAAAAAAAAACACCACCTATTGATATTTAACACCATACATCGATATATAACACCACCTATTGATATTTAACACCATATATCGATATCTATACACCATCAGTGGACCAGAAGGTCCTGACCGTCTGCGCTACAGCTCCACTGTCCAGATGTTGACTCTCCGAAAAGTTCTGGATCGGTTCAGAACTTCTGGGAGTTGTAGTTCTGAAGTCACGCGGTGTCTAGTCGAGGTAATCGATTGTCGGATAAATCAGGATCGATTCTTACTGTTCGCTGCGGGGCTTTCTCGGCGGTCGGTCGTCGGAAGGTCTGCGAACTGCACCCGGTGTCCCGACATCTCCGGCCGGTAGGTCCTCCCCGGGCACCCGCTGACTCGGGACCGGGATAACGGGGCTGCTGCAGCGGGCCGGCGGTGCTCCGTCTCCCCGGTGGGTGGAGGAGGAGTTAACGAGGAGGGTGACGGTGTCTCATTAGGTCTCTCTCTCTCTCTCTCTCTCTCTCTCTCTCTCTCTCTCTCTCTCTCTCTCTCTCTCTCTCTCTCTCTCTCTCTCTCTCTCTCTCTCTCTCTCTCTCTCTCTCTCTCTCTCTCTCTCTCTCTCTCTCTCTCTCTCTCACCCCCCCCTTTCTCTCTCTCTCTCTCTCTCTCTCTCTCTCTCTCACCCCCCCCCTTCTCTCTCTCTCTCTCTCTCTCTCTCTCTCTCTCTCTCTCTCTCTCTCTCTCTCTCTCTCTCACCCCCCCCCCCTTTCTCTCTCTCTCTCCCCCCCCCCCCTCTCTCTCTCTCTCTCTCTCTCTCTCTCTCTCTCTCTCTCTCTCTCTCTCTCTCTCTCTCTCTCTCTCTCTCTCTCTCTCTCTCTCTCTCTCCCCCCCTCACTCTCTCTGTCTCTCTCTCTCTCACCCCCCCCTTTCTCTCTCTCTCTCCCCCCGCCTCGCCTCGTACTGCGGCAGCTCCCCCGCCTTACCCCCTCACCTGCCGGCGTGTGTGCTGCGGGCAGGTCGGTAACTCCTCCGGTCCGTCTGAAGGAGGAGGAGGAGGAGGAGGAGAGGAAACGCTTCGACCTTCCACTAGATGAAGAAGAAGAAAACTTTTGACGAACACATGACTGCAATGACGTCATTAAAGTGTTGTTCACGGTTCAGCTGAAGCCTTCGGGTTCAGAAGACTTCATGGGTACATGCTATTCATAGAACTCCTCTGAACGGTGCTTAATTTAATGTTTATACACGTCTCACAGGAGGCCTAAGGGTGTCCTTTAGTCGACACCTTTAGAATCACAATAACAACACTTTCACACAACAATTCAGTGAATATAGAATAGTGTTTTTAATATGAATTATCATTATTATTCGTAGTAATAATAATAACAATAATAATAATACTGCATATAAAAGATCTTAAATAAACAGCCAGTCTAGACAGTAGACCTATCTATCTTTTATAGAGTCAAATATAATAAATCCATAAACTGTCTTGTACTGCTGCTACGTAATCGAGCATCTGGCGCCACCTGGTGGCCATTATGAGCACTGCACCAGACGGACAGGCGGGCGGTGGTGGAAAACTAGTAATCAACAAGTTTGAAGTTGTGCAATCAGTCGATCCTGAAGCACCATGTTTAATATGATATAAGACATATTATATATTATAATATATATGTTTACAAGACGATCAAACAACAACCGGGTCACAAATGGATATCACACTTTATGAAGGAACACATTAAAAAAATAAAAATTCAAAATATATATAACATATTTATATCAACAACTGAATGACAGCAGCCAACTGGATAAGACCTCAGCACGCATGCGCAGCAGAGGGAACACGTGCCTGCACTTAGTTCTACAAAATGAATTAGAAAAAACACTTCAAATCAAAACCAGTCAGTTACAAAGTTAATAAAAACCTATTTAAATCCCATTCAAACCAGTCAGTCTAATTCCCATTCAAACCAGTCAGTCTAGTCTCTACTGGGTCCGGTTCTGCTCCAGGTACATCCTGGAGAGGGAGGCGGCCATGGCGTGGGCCAGCTGCTGGTCCCGCCCCCTCTGGGCCTGCGTGCCGAGGCACCAGTCCCGGTACCGCGGGTTGGGGACGTCCCGGTCCAGGATGACGTCGTAGTGTCCGTTGCTGAGCCAGCTGAGCCAGATGTCAGGGCCCCGGGGCCCGGGGCCCCCCAGGTCGTGCATCATGGTGGAGATGGTGGGGCTGCGGGCCCCGCCCCCTGTGGTCAGGTGGACCCTCACGCCAAGCATCTGGCTCATGGCCAGCAGCTCGGGGTAGCCCGCCCAGGCGCCGTCCTGCGCGGCGGCGATCAGGAACTCCCCCACGTCGCCCTCCATCACCGGGCCGAACAGCTCCAGGTGGTCCGCTATGTGGTGCACCGTGCGCTCCCTCAGCTCGCCGTGCCCCGCCTGGTCCCCGCTGGTGGCCCGGGACACGGCCCGGTACAGACAGTTCCCGTCCGGGATCACCCGGAACCGGAACTTGTTCCTCTCCTTCAGGTAGGCGTCCTGAGCTTCCACCTCCGCCAGGTGGAGGCTCACCTCGTCCTGCAGGACCAGGGGGAGGGGCTCCTCGTCCCTCAGGACCAGAGGGAGGGGCTCCTCGTCCCTCAGGACCCGGGGGAGGGGCTTCTCGTCCCTCAGGACCAGGGGGAGGGGCTCCTCATCCCTCAGGACCCGGGGGAGGGGCTTCTCGTCCCTCAGGACCAGGGGGAGGGGCTTCTCGTCCCTCAGGACCAGGGGGAGGGGCTCCTGGTCCCTGATCCTCTCCTCTCGGGGATCCTTCCCCGGTGCCGTTGATGTCACCTGAGTGACCTCTCTTCTGACGGACTCCTCCCCCGGTGGCGGCGGGCTGACCCCCTCGGGTCCGTCTGGATTCCGGATTCCCGTTTCTCCACCGGTTCCGGTACCGAAGAGGAGGCTAGCGTTTCCCGGTCCGAACGGACTGTCCCGCTCCTCGGTTCCGTCGCTCAGATGTTGGAGGAGACAGGCGAGCATCAGGTCCGTCTCGAGGTCCGGGGTCCCGGGGGAGACCGGAGACCGGGCCCTCCTCCCCCCCCGGGTCTCCCCCCCCCAGGTCGCCCCCGTGGGAGCCATGACGTGGATGGGTAGCGACCTCTCTCCGGGCCGACGGACCGTGACCTGGGCGGTGGCGGTGAAGCGCCCCGGATGGAGCGGCACCGCCTCGTAGAAGACAAACTCCGGCATGACTGACCTCACACTGGTACTACCCACCATCCAGGGAGAAGAAGAAGGAGAAGAAGAAGAAGGAGGAGGAGGAGCAGAAGGAGCAGCGTGAGCGGAGTTCCGAGCAGGGTTCTGTTTGGGGTTCCGAGCTGGGTTCTGTTTGGGGTTCCGAGCAGGGTTCTGTTGGGTTCTGTTGGGTTCTGAAGGTCTCTGGCGGGCAGTGCGTGGGAAGTGCGTCAGGCTGCTTCTGTGCTGCTGCATGGCTCCGCTTTATACTGAGAGAGGAACGATGACCCGAGGCTAAGAATACGGGGGGGGCAGGGGGGGATGACCCGGGGCTAAGAATACCCGGAGTGGGGGGCGGGGGGGGGGGGGGGTTCCCATGGCGACCACCCGGCTAAACTTGACGGCCCGCGGTCAAGTTTAGCCGTCTCGCGCGTCACGCGTGTTTGGCATGGGACTCTTGTCCTAACTTTAGCCTCGAACGTGTTCTGACGCTCCTCTTCCCGCCGCGCGCCGTGCGCTAACCGCGGGAGAATGTGAAGCATTCGGTGACCGAACGCTGAGAGTGACGTCGCACTGTGGTGACTCACAGGCTGATGGACAGGACGGCTTTAGTTAGGTTCGGTTTGATTAGGATTAGATGCCATTATTATGTTACATTTGATTCGATTCGATTATAGCGATGTTTCTCATGACGTCTCAGCCAAAGTCAGGTGGTGTTTTTATGTGTTCCGGTTGGCAAAAAGCGACACGTGACCTGAATTTAACACCTTAATGAATGGGATCGTAACGTAAAGTAACCGTGGTTTTAATGGTTTAATGCCGGCTAGTTGGTGTGTTATTGGTTGCTGGAATCGGTTTCAGAAAGTTCTAGTAAGGGTTCTAGTAAACGATTCCTGAGGATTCCACGAAGGAGAACCAAAGCGAGAGGCCTGGAAGAGATAAATGACATTCATAGAAAAAACTGGAACCTTGGGGTCAGTCTCTGTGGTAAACACTCAAGATTCAATCTCTTGTATTCTCAAGTACAGTAACATTACAATGGAATGTCACTCCCATTCCCTTCCCTAGTTTTATAAGTAATAGTTATTTTCTAAAACACTAAAGACCTACTATAAAGATACTGTACACAATAAAAAATAACAATAACGTGACTTATTGATGATATGTACATCTTCCTGTCGGGTCAGTATTTATTGGGTAACGATTATGTTCAGTTTAACAACTTTTGATGACAGTTTGCTTTATTCAATGTTTTGGTACGAATGATCTCAGTTATTGGAATTTAAACTCATAATAAAATTCCTTTTGCATGAAATAACGGTTAATAACGGTTTAACGTGACCACTAAGGAAGAACTGATCAGATCCAGTGATTGTAAAGCCTTATCCCTAACGTATCGATCAGTTGTAAATATCACAGAAGCTCCAAAGAGTCGGGTTATTTAGTCATTCTTTCAACGCGTACGGGTCTGAAGCGAAGCCCGACCTTTATCATACGTTAGTTTAGAAGAATATCAGAACTTTATTACGTATTCAGAGACTACAACATCTCCTATCGAGTACGTTCTATGTAAAAGAAACAAGGACCTTATGCCAACCGTTAAACTGCGCATGCGTATAAATGACGTCACTGTTGGTAAACAAGAAACATCGCTATTATTAGATACGATTATCAGGTTAGGTAAAATTAGAATATATTTGTATTATTAGGTTAGGTAAGATTAGAATATATTTGTATTATATTATTAGGTTAGGTAAGATTTGAATATATTTGTATTATATTATTAGGTTAGGTAAAATTAGAATATATTTTTATTATATTATTAGGTTAGGTAAGATTAGAATATATTTTTATTATATTATTAGGTTAGGTAAGATTAGAATAGATTTGTATTAGATTATTAGGTTAGGTAAAATTAGAATAGAATATTATTAAATTTGAATATTAGGTTAGGTAAAATTCGATTCGATCATTAGCTTAGATTATATTATTGGGTAAAGTAAAATTATATTATTATTAGATTTGATTATTAGGTAAGGTAAAATGAGATTACATTCTTATTAGATACGATTATTAGGTCAGGTAAAATTAGATTAGGTTATAATTAGATTACATTATTCGGTTAGGTGAGATTAGATTAGGTTATAATTATATTACATTATTAGGTTAGGCGAGATTAGATTAAATTATAATTAGATTCGATTATTAGGTTAGGTGAGATTAGATTAGATGGGATTCAGGTAATTCTATTAGCAGCCACATCATACAATAAAACAGAAATATAAACAGTACAATACAAACATAAAGTAGAATAACACTTTAATGAAAGTATAAATATATAAGATTATATTATAATGTATTCAGTATGTTCAGATAGCTACAGGTTAGTAATAAATAACATGATTATTAGTTTATTATTATTATTATTATTAGGCTATATTAGATGCTGCTACTGCGTGACATGGCCAGCAGGGGACATCCTCGGACCGCAGGAGTCACAAGACATTTAATACATCATACATTTAAAAACAAGTGTGAGATAAATATTTGGATTTTGTTCGTATAATCCCCGACCTTCAGATTGAAAATGATGGATAAGGAAGAGGAAAGAAAATACACACGTTTAAATTCACATTGTTGTGAAAGTCCTTTTTCTGTTTGCCTTCCCTTCATTAAAAGAGGTTGGATCAGATTAGATCAGATTAGATTAGATCAGATTTATGAGATTACATTAGATGAGATAATATTATATTAGAGAAGATTAGATCAGATTAGATCAGATTTATGAGATAAAATTAAATTGGATTAGATCATATTATATTACATCAGATTATATTAGATCAGATTATAGCATATTGGATTAGATAAAATAAGATGTTAAACAGGTAACAGCATATAATAACTCTTGTTATATTATACATAAAATATCAATAAACAAAGGCAACAAACAATATAGATGACAAATAACCAATATAGGCCAACATTATTATTAGTAGTAGTAGTAGTAGTAGTAGTAGTAGTATATAAATTATTATTATTACAATTATTATTATTAGTAGTAGTAGTAGCTTCCATCAAGTTCAAGACTCTGGTACTGACTGATCTTGTTAATGCTTGTGAACAGTAGTAGTAGTAGTAGTATATTATTTGTTATTATTATTATTATTATTATTATTAGTAGTAGTAGTAGTATATTATTTATTATTATTATTATTATTATTAGTAGTAGTAGTAGTAGTAGTAGTAGTAGTATATTATTTGTTCTTATTATTATTATTATTATTTCCTTAATTTCCCTCGGGATAAATAAAGTTATCTTGAATCTTGAATCTTGAAAGAAGTATATTGTTTGTTATTATTATTATTATTATTATTATTATTAGTAGTAGTAGTAGTAGTAGTAGTAGTAGTATAAATTATGAATATAAATGATTATTGTTTTAAGGCATGTGTAGTTTGAATGAGGCCTTTATCTTATCTGTTATTGTGTTATACTACAAAATAGGTTAACCACCCCCAATGCTAACTTACTACAATACAACAGAACATTAAAATGACATTACAATTAAGTTAAAGTTGGCCTCCACCCCAGGGGGGACATGTTGTTATGTTCGAGTCCAACACGTGTTCGGCCTGTTTCATGAGAACCCTCCTGTGGCGCTGGGATAAATTCCTGCCGTTGCGTGTTGTGGCCGCCAGGGGTCACTCTCGGACCGCATTATTATTATGATTATTATTGTCGCTGTCGTCGCTAGTAATATAATAATAATAATAATAATAATAATAATAACAAACATCTCACCTTCACCTTCTGCTTCCCCTCGCGAGATTACAGCCGTGTGTGACGTCACTCCTTGACTCTGTTGTGTTGTGATTAAAACGTGTTGTGAGTGTACGTGTGTGTGTGCGTGTGTGTGTGTGTGTGTGTGTGTGTGTGTGTGTGTGTGTGTGTGTGTGTGTGTGTGTGTGTGATGTAATGTAGTGGGCCTACAGCTCTGCAGTGTTCTTCATTCCATTGTGTATCGTGTAGTTGTGTAGTGTTTATTTATGTATTTATGTAGCGTGTATTACTGTGCGTAGTGTTGTGTATTGTGTGTCTGCAGGCTGTAGTATTGTGTTATTGTGTGTGCAGTGGTGTGTGTCTCCTGGCTGGATGTGTTGTGTATTGTGTGTGTGTGCACAGTGTCGTGTAGTGTGTGTAATTGTGTGTGTGCATTAGTGTGTGTGCACATTGTTCTGTGTAACATGTGTTATTGTGTGTATGTGTTTCTCTCTCGCTCTCGCTCTCTCTCTCTCTCTCTCTCTCTCTCTCTCTCTCTCTCTCTCTCTCTCTCTCTCTCTCTCTAGGCTGCAGCGCCACTGACGTCAGAGGCCTGGCTGGTGGGCGGGGCTTCGCGCCCGTCGAGTTGCCCAGCTGTCAGAGAGAGCTGTCACCGATCAAACACTCAGAGGAGAACACAGTGTGTGTGTGCGTGTGTCTGTATGTGTGTCTCTGTGTGTGTTTGTGTGTGTGTGTAGAAGGAGAACCTCGACCAGGAGAGAAGAGGAGGAGAACAGTGTGTTTAAAGGAGAACAGATGAGTGTGTTTTAGGAGAACCTTGGAGAACCTCGACTCGGAATCACGTTGGGACGAACCGGACGGAACCTGAGGAACCGCAGGAGGAGAACAACAAAAAGACGGATTTTATTACCGCGTCGATGAAGTCGAAAAAAGGTAAAGTAGCGGATGTCGCGCGTCAACCGCCGTCCGTCAACGGTCACGTTACCGGACGGTCGACGGTAGTCGTCGCGCGCCTCCTTCTCCCGTGCGCCATGCAGCCTATTGTCCTCGAGACGGTCCATGTGCTCCGGGACGTCAAACAACACACACACACACACACACACACACACACACACACACACACACACACACACACACACACACACACACACACACACACACACACACACACCTTTTACTTTATTCTTATCTTTAACTTGAGTCTAGTATTATATATTAGTAGTTATAGTATATTCGTTATATATTAAATGAGTTGTATACTTTGTATAGTGTTATCAGTTCAAGCCTGTTGAATCTGTTGATTGGTGTAACGAGTGTTATCTTTAAAATGTTTGTATTGTTATCATGTTCGATTTGTCAAAAACGTTAATCTTTTATCACATTAAACCCGAGAGGTTTTCTTTTGTCAAGCGGTTGCAAAGTTTAGTTCGGCGACTGTTAGTTCATAGTTGGACACGGCGCGTGTTCCTAAGGTGAGTTATGGTTCATACTGGGTCCTCATCGGGGGGTGAAGTAATGGAGGTTGGGTTTGGTTCTGATGGTTGGGTTTAGTTCTGAAGGTTGGGTTTAGTTCTGAAGGTTGGGTTTAGTTCTGGAGGTTGGGTTTGGTTCTGGAGGTTTGTTTTGCCTCCTTTTGTCCGGACCTCGTGGTCCTCGGACAATAGAGACTCAACTTCTCCAAACTCTCCGACTTGCGCGCTGTTCTCCGCGGGGCCCGGGGCCTCGTACTACGGTCCCCCAGGGTCCTGATGTGGAGGTCCCCCAGGGTCCTGATGTGGAGGTCCCCGGGTTCTGGTGTTGATGTCTCATCGTCGAAGTTCGACTCGACGGTGCGGCGGTTCGTCTGGGCAACTTTTTGAAGTGAACACAAAGAAGCAGAAAGTCGACAGGATTCTTTTGTTGAGTCTCCCCTCCCCCAGAGTGACCTCATCCTGCTGGGTCCTCTTACACTTCCCTTAACATGTCCCTTCACATCCCCCTTAACCTTGTAATGCTGCCCATAACATGTTCCTTAACATGTCCCTTAACCTGGTTAAACATGTCCCTTAACCTGGTTAAACTTTCCCTTAACCTGGTTAAACTTTTCCCTTAACCTAGTGAACATGTCCCTTAACCTGTTAAACATGTCCCTTAAGCTGGTTAAACATGTCCCTTAAGCTGGTTAAACATGTCCCTTAACCTGGTGAAACATGTCCCTTAACCTGGTGAAACATGACCCTTAACCTGGTTAAACATGACCCTTAACCTGGTTAAACATACCCTTAACCTGTTAATAGTCCCTAACCTGTGAACTGTCCTTAACCTGGTGAAACATGTCCCTTAACCTAGTGAAACATGTCCCTTAACCTGGTTAAACATGTCCCTTAACCTGGTTAAACATGACCCTTAACCTGGTGAAACATGTCCCTTAAGCTGGTTAAACATGACCCTTAACCTGTTAAACATGTCCCTTAAGCTAACATGTCCTTAGCTAACATGTCCCTTAACCTGGTTAAACATGTGCAAGAAAACAAGATATTTTTTGCCATGTGTACAATGGAATACTCCCCGTTCCCTCCCGCAGTATGAAATTCTAGAGCAATACTATAACAAACAATGTGTCCCTTAAGCTAATGTACACATTGAGGTTGAGTTCATCTCATGATCAATTTGTGTCGTGGTCTGAAACTGGTTCAACCCTCCACTGTCTTCAACAGAGAGTAGAACAGAGTCCATGTCTCCGGACCACCAGGAGACTGAGGGAGCGCTCAGAGAGGTCGTTAGTCAGGAATTCCCCATTTGGTCAATAATTGTTTCCTTGATCGTCTGGAACTCAAATCCCAGACACACACACACACACACACCCCAAACACAGCCGTCAGCTCCTCTGTTATGAGTCACATGGTGCAGCGAGATGACAGCTCTGACACATCAGCTGCCGAGCAGACGGAGGGGGCGGAGCTACAGACGGGGGCGGGGCTACAGACGGGTTAGCACATGGAGGAGTTGTACAGTCACTCACTCGCAGTGAGAGTGAGGCATGTAGGCTGACGGTTTATCCCCAAAGCACTTCCGTTTCTTTCAAGATCCTAAGGCGTGGGAAACGTTCGCCAAAGTGAATACAAAACAATGATAATACAAAACAAGAAAAATATAATAGCAAAATCTGTCTTCTCTCTCCTGTCCGTCTCTCTCTCTCTCTCTCTCTCTCTCTCTCTCTCTCTCTCTCTCTCTCTCTCTCTCTCTCTCTCTCTCTCTCTCTCTCTCTCTCTCTCTCTCTCTCTCTCTCTCTCTCTCTCTCCGTGTCTCTCTCTGTAGGCATGGCCATGCTGTCGGCCAGTGAGACGGAGGATGAGGACAGCTCCCCCCTGGACCTGTCCTCCGGCGGGGGGAAGAGGAAACGCCGGGGGAACCTCCCCAAGCAGTCAGTCCAGACGCTGCGGGTCTGGCTGTACGAGCACCGCTACAACGCCTACCCCTCAGAGCAGGAGAAGAGCCAGCTGGCCCAACTCACACAGCTCTCCACCCTGCAGGTAGGGGGGGGGGGGAGAAACCAGGAGGGAGACCCGGGGGGGGGGGGGGAGACCAGGGGGGTGGTAAACCCGGGGGGCTGGGAGACCAGGAGGGAGACCCGGGGGGGGTGGGAGACCAGGAGGGAGATCCGGGGGGGTGGGAGACCTGGTGGGAGACCCGGTGGGGAAACCCGGGGGGAGGGGATGTCAAGAAGCAGGCATGTGTCCTGGTGGTGGTGGTGGTGGTGGAGGAGGAGGAGTGTTCCTGGCAGAGGAGATCTCTCTTCTCCTTCCTCCTCTGTCCTTTCAGTCAATTCCTCCTAGCTTAGCCTCTCCTTAGCGTAGCTCCTCCTTCTTCTCCTTCCTTGTTGGTCCTCATGTCTAAAAGTGTGTGTGTGTGTGTCTGTCCAGGTGTGTAACTGGTTCATCAACGCCCGCCGCCGGCTGCTCCCAGAGCTGCTGCGGCAGGACGGTAAGGACCCGGACCACTTCACCATCTCCAGGAAGACATCTCGGTCGGGCGACGCCTCCTCGGACGGCTCCCAGTCGCCCCGCCCCCCCGGCCCCTCCCCCTCCCCCGACGATGACCGTCGGGTGCCCCCCCACCCGCTGGGGTGTGACGCCGCCCTGCCTCACGGGGTCCTACGCAAAGCCTCCTCACCCCCCTCACCCCCCTCCCCCTCCCTTCCCCCCCGCCCCTCCGTCATCTGTCATACCACCGTCACCACGGCGATGCGGGCCAGCCTCCCTCCACTGGCCGTCGCCGAGAGGACGGGGGCGGGGCCTCGGCCCGCCGAGCGCCGGGAGGACACGCCCCCCAGCGACGATCAGGACCGGTTCCCCTCCTCTCCCACCTCCTCCGTGGTCTCCTCCTTCCTGACCTCCGTGGCCTCCTCCCCCCCCCTGGAGGATGGTCTGAGCTCCGGCAGCAGCGGGCTGTTCAACACGCCTCCCCCGACTCCCCCCACTCCCCCCGACCTCACCCAGGACTTCAGCGGCTTCCAACTGCTGGTGGACGTGGCCCTCAAGAGGGCCGCTGAGATGGAGCTCCAGGCTCAGCAGCTTGTCTCCTAGGGGTGGAGGTGGAGCTCCAGAGCTTCAGTCACTCCACATGGGGGTGGGGCAGGACTGCGTTAAGCCCCGCCTAGTTTCAGGAACCAATGGGTGGTGAGCAGCAGGTTCTGAAGGAGCTACATGGTCCAGCTGTTTTGCACACGGGGACCAAAGCCAGGATGCTCAGACCAGAGACTTTATGTTCTTCCTTTCCATGCAGGAGGAGAAAGGGGGAGGAGTCAGAGACCGCCGGACCGGGACCCGTCGACTCCACGCCACTTCCTGTTATGTTTTTTATACGTTTGGTAGATGGGTTGCTGATTGGCTGACCCACGAAGGGGGAGTGTCCAGAACAATATTGTGTGTTTATGACATCACTACTGTAGAACATGTTTTGTATTTTCATAAGAGTTTTGCTTTTTTTCTATCTTTGTTTTTGTATTTTGCGTTGCCGTTATTTGAAGCAACATCTCCGTTTCCTGTTTGTAGTTTGTTTCTCCGTAACTACGTCAGTCAAACACTAGGCTGCCAAGCTCCAGAACTACAAAACACTTTTTATGTGCCATGTTTGTAGTTTGTGTTCATACTGTTGGAGACCCTTCAAATAAAGTTTTCTTTTTCTACAACTCTGAAGTTTTGATACTGCTGGAAGTCTGGACTCAAGATAACGAGATTATTAAGTATTAATTGAAAGCTTTTTAGAACACTAAACAGTGGATAGTCTCTATTGTCTTCCAGTTCATTTGCATAATATCAATTAGCGTTTGGTCTGTATCGCCGTGGCAACCTTAGTATATCATTCTAAATCATTCTTGGCTGGAAGACGTTGGACTCCCATTGAAAGGTGTCACCTACCTGCTCCTTAATGACCCGTCTCTGTACTGTCTAACCCCTACCTGCTCCTTAATGACCCGTCTCTGTACTGTCTAACCCCTACCTGCTCCTTAATGACCCGTCTCTGTACTGTCTAACCCCTACCTGCTCCTTAATGACCCGTCTCTGTACTGTCTAACCCCTACCTGCTCCTTAATGACCCGTCTCTGTACTGTCTAACCCCTACCTGCTCCTTAATGACCCGTCTCTGTACTGTCTAACCCCTACCTGCTCCTTAATGACCCGTCTCTGTACTGTCTAACCCCTACCTGCTCCTTAATGACCCGTCTCTGTACTGTCTAACCCCTACCTGCTCCTTAATGACCCGTCTCTGTACTGTCTAACCCCTACCTGCTCCTTAATGACCCGTCTCTGTACTGTCTAACCCTACCGGCTCCTTAATGACCCGTCTCTGTACTGTCTAACCCCTACCGGCTCCTTAATGACCCGTCTCTGTACTGTCTAACCCCTACCTGCTCCTTAATGACCTGTCTCAGGTGTGTTCAGTCATGTGGAGGAGTGTCTAATAACATGGTGGTGGGGACATACTTGCTAGTAGCTCTGGTTGTCTGGTGGATGAGGGTCGCTGGTTCGATCCCCAGCTCTGATCGTCAGGTGCTCTTGAACAAGACACCCAACCCCGGTCGGTCAGTGTGTGTTCGGTCCTGCTTCACCACCAGGTGATGTTGATTAGAACAACATAAGCCATTTTTTATTTTAATTACCCTTTAGTGACATCACACGTGGGCGTGTCCACCCAGACATGACAGATCAGACTAGCTGTTGTACCGCTGGACAGGGAGGCTGATCTTTCCATCATTCATCAAACGGCCCATACCTGTCCACATGGTGCTGAAGGCTGTGGTTGACAGGTGACTCCCCTACAGGTGATCTGATGGTAGGATAGACCCCGCCCCTTCAGAGGGGACCGGCTTTTGAACCAACCATCCACGGTTGAAATGCTTTTAGTTAGTCTAACTCACACCACTAAACACAACACGACAGCGGGGGTATTTATATATAGATATATAGAGAGATATTTATTGTAATGCTGATTTAGTTGAATACACGTGCCAGGACATTAACAGTGTAGTAACATTAATTACAAAATAAGTAGAACTACTTAATGATATCAGAATGACTAACATTTACATAAAGGAAACCTTGATTTATGTACAGACAATGTCCAGTTAAACAGTTTACCGGATCCTTCTAGAAGACAAAATCGTCCAACGAGTGTTGGACTTGTGGAGTCTTAAGTTCCTGCAGGACAGTGTGGGTTCCTGTGGGTTCCTGTAGGACAGGGAGCTCGGTTCTGATATGTTACGTGACGGGACACTGATAGGAAGTCAAACATTTCACACACTATTCAAAAAGGAGTTTCAAAATAGTTGTACAAAAGAAACAGATAAAGACTCTTGATCGTATGGCAGCAGTGAGACGTATTCTCTCGTTCCTGTCCCTCTCGCTCCTCCCTCTCCTCCCCCCCCCTGCAATAATGGAGGCAGCAGGCTGTCTCCGCCCTCACACCGGTTGAACCATTTGGCTCAAACCAAACAAGAGACTCTGGTCACTGAGAACTGAACCACTGACTCAGGAGGTTGTGGGTTAGATCCCCGAGAGATCCTGACCCGGGAAACTAACACTGCTCATGGGCCACACACACACACACACACACACACAAGGGCTGCAGCAATTACTTGTGAATGAATGTTTAAGTAATAATCTAATGTAATCTGATAATGAATGAATGTTTAAGTAATAATATAATGTAATCTGATAATGAATGAATGTTTAAGTAATAATCCAATGTAATCTGATAACGAATGAATGTTTAAGTCATGGTTGGTTCATCCTTGGTTCATGGATCTGAATTTTTTTTTTACATTTTAGAAGAAATTCCTTCTTTAATCATTAGATTAATCAGCTATGACAAGAGTTGTTAGGTGCAGCCCTTAATGCACACACCCACACACACACACACACACCACACACACACACACACACACACACACACACACACACTCCCCTGAGGTGGCTGTTTGTGCTCAATAGATAAATGATGGCTGACAGAGGCTGAGGAGAAGAAATTCACTAGAAATCAAATTCAAATCAAACAGCCAACAGACACAGTGAAGGGGCGTGTCCTCCGTGAAGGGGCGTGTCCACTGTGAAGGGGCGTGTCCTCCGTGAAGGGGCGTGTCCACGGTGAAGGGGCGTGTCCTCAGTGCATAATATTAATATTCACAATGTTCATAAACAGTCATGTTTCAAACCATAGAACCGGAATTAAAAGATACAAAACAGTGAATGAGAGAGATAGTGTTCTGGAGGGAACCACAACACCAGAACCCAACAGAACAGGGGAACCCAACAGAACAGGGGAACCCAACAGAACCCGGTGAGGCGGCATGCGGTTCTGTGGGAGCTCACTCGGAACCAAGAGGATACATGGAGACTATAGAACACCAGTTTATAATTCACTGGTTCTGAGTATTATTCAACACCAGGACCTACAAAAATAGGAAGAACTCTTGAAATGAGTGTGTTCACACACACACTGTACACATACACACATACACACACACACACAAAACCATGCACATAGCATTGGCGTTAGAGGTGTGTTAGCACGCTTACTAGTGGCACGCAAGCTAGTATCACGCTAGATAGGGGCACACTAGCTAGAAGCATGCTAGCTATTATTATGCTTACTATTAGCATGCTACTAGCTAGCGTGCTACTAGCTAATAGCATGTAGGCGCTAGCCGGTAGCTTCGAATTAGCGGTCTCCCTGGACAGGTGTTGTGTGTGAGTGATTTGTTGTTACATTGTGTTGCCGTGGTTACAACTAAACACAGGTTCTAAAGACCTGGTGACCAAACCCTGGGTTAGATGATGACCTGAAGTTCAGCTTTTAGCTGTCAGAACTAACTCCGCCCACTCTCTGTTAGTTGTCTCAGAGAGCAACTGGTCAGACTGTCTCTAGTGGACCAGTAACATGAGAGCACTGTGATTGGCTGAAATATGAGCCAATCAGAGACACAGTTGACAGTAAGATGGATTCTGCTCTTACTGTCGTGTTGTTAAATGATTGGCAGCACGTCACACACACACACACACACACACACACACACACACACACACACACACACTTCTCTGCTGTACTTGGGACATGGGACAATAATCACATATACACAGCATCATGCGGTGCTAGCAGGCCAGCAGTGCTAGCGCTACTAGCTAGGGTAAATTGAGGCTAGTGGTGCTAGTGCTACTAGCAGGTGGCTAGCTGTGCTAGCAGTGGTAAATTGAGGCTAGTGGTGCTAGTGCTACTGGCAGGTGACTAGCAGAGGCTAGCTGTACTAGCAAGGGAAAATTGAGGCTATTTGTGCTAGTGCTACTAGCAGAGGCTAGCAATGCTTGCAGAACTAGCATGGTTTATCTGAGGTTAGTGTTGTTAGTAGGAGGCTAGCAGCTAGCTCTGTGATATCACGAGTAGCGTCTGGAGGGGGGGGGGGGGGTGCTACAGAAGAGGAGAATACAGAAATCAATCAATAAATAAATCAGTCAATCAATCCAGATCTAGTTGGGTCTGGTTGTAGGAGTATTGCTATAGAGACACACCTGCACAGGTGAGGCGGTCTGGTGTGTGTGTGTGCGTGTGTGTGTGTGTGTGTGTGTGTGCTCTCAGAGTCTGGTCTGGGCCTCTGGGATGTAGATCTCGATGCTATCGTTGCTCTCTGTAGCGGAGGTTTGGCGGACGGACACAGCACGCTTAGCGGCTAACAGCCTCTGGCGCGCCTCCAGCCGCTGGCGCTCAGAGCCCTCCAGCGAGCGGTCCCTGGCCAGCGGAGGAGGGCCCTTCTGGGGCCGCTTGGGAGGGGCGGGGCCCTTCCTGCGCTCCTGGAGGAGAACCACAGACAGTCTGAGAGCCGATGAGGACGTTAATGATGGAATGGATTTCAGGGCGGCGGCCATGTGCGTGAGGTCAAAACGGCTGTTAGTGGTGGCGGCGGCCGGGTAACGTGGCTCACTGTCGATAAAACACAACAACACAGACACACAACATGGGAACACGCTGCATGCTAGCTTACACACGCTAACTCTGAAGCACACAACAGGAGACACTCGCTAACGCACACTAAATTATGCTAACACACACTAACACGGCATGCTAACAGTAAGACACAAAACATGCAACACTAACTGATGGAATACATGCATGTTAATGCTAAACAAGCACATTAGACATGAATGGTAGCATGCTGGTTAGCGGTGGGGGGTCAGCGAGGGGTCAGGCCAGGTATGGGGGGGGTCAGGCCAGGTGTGGGGGGTCAGCGAGGGGTCAGGCCAGGTGTGTGGGGGTCAGGCCAGGTGTGGGGGGGTCAGGCCAGGTGTGGGGGGTCAGCGAGGGGGTCAGGCCAGGTGTGGGGGGGGTCAGGCCAGGTGGGGGGTCAGGCCAGGTATGGGGGGGGGGGGGGGGGGGGGTCAGGCCAGGTGTGGGGGGTCAGGCCAGGTTTTGGGGGTGAGGCCAGGTGTGGGGGGGTCAGACCAGGTGGGGGGGTGAGGCCAGGTGTGGGGGGGTCAGGCCAGGTGGGGGGGGGTGAGGCCAGGTGGGGGGGAGGTCAGGCCAGGTGTGGGGGGGGTCAGGCCAGGTGGGGGGGAGGTCAGGCCAGGTGTGGGGGGGGTCAGGCCAGGTCTGGGGGGGAGGCCAGGTGTGAGGTTAGGCAGGTGGGGGGGGGATCAGGCAGGTGGGGGGGGGGGGGGGGGGTTCAGGCCAGGTGTGGGGGGTCAGGCCAGGTGAGAGTACCTTGACGGGTGGGGGTTCCAGAGGGTTCCACTGGTTTGCCTTCAGCTGGTGCAGCTCGTCGAACTTGAGGCTGATGTTCTCTATGGACAGCTGCAGCATGTCCCAGAACCCGGCCAGGTCCTGGGAGTCTGGACGGGGATGCGTGTCCGGGTTCTGGGTCAAAACACACATGGGTCAGACAGACAGGTAGACACAGAATGATAGAGACAGACAGATAGAGACAGAGGAATGGACAGATACAAACAGACAGTGTGTTGATAAGGGATGTGATCAGAGGAGGCATGGCCAGAGAGGGGTGGAGTCAGAGAGGGGTGGGGTTATGTGGGGGCGTGGTCAGAAAGGGGCGGTACCCACCAGGTTCTCCTCACAGAGCTCTCTGAACTGCTGGAACTTCTGGTTAATGAGAAGCTGAGCAGAACCTACAGCACTCCGGATCTTTCCCTGGACTACACACACACACACACACACACACACACACACACACACACACACACACACACACACACACACACACACACACACACACACACACACACACACACACACACACACACACAGGAAATTAAAACATTAGCATTAGAGAAGAGAGGAGGTTTAGACAAGCGAGGAGAGGGAGAAGGAAAGGAGAAGAGAGGAGGTGAGGGAGAGGAGGTGGTGAGGAGGAGGAGGTGAGGAGGAGGAGGGAGAGGAGGTGGGGAGGAGGAGGAGGAGGGAGAAGAGGTGGTGAGGAGGAGGAGGAGGAGGAGGAGGAGGAGGAGAGAGAGGAGGAGGAGGTGTACTCACCGTCCTCTGGGAGCAGGTGGTCCTCCTCCTCGGTCTCCATCTGGTGACACCACCCCTCCATGCGCTCTGTCTCCGCCAGGAGCAGCTTCAGGAACCATCGGCCGTCCGGAGGACACGGCGACCTGGCCTCCCCCGCCTCTCCCCCCAGGTCTAGCTCCTCCTCCCCCCCCACCCCCACCTCGGCGTCCATCCAGGGGTCGGGGGGTGGGAGGATGGAGGCGTCGTATCCCGGGTCGCTGTAGTCGTCCCCGCTGCAGGCGTGGTAGTGGTTCCCCGAGCCCTGGATGCTGACAGTGGAGGTGGAGGAGGTGGTGGAGGCCGCATCCCGGGACCACCGCCGGGGCACGGTGGAGCAGCGTGGGGCCGGGGGCGTGGCCGGTGGGGTGGCCAGGGGCGGGGCCGGCTCGTCCAGGTCCGCCTGCACCGCCGCCGTCACGCTGTTGGAGCGTGTCATCCTCCGGTAACTAAGGCGACGGGAGAGGGGAGAGGGGAGAGGGGAGAGGAGAGATGGAGAGAGAGGTGAGACGGTGCTGATGCTACAGGACGGTAGAGGACAGAACGGTTGTGGTGTGTGTGGTCGTGTGTACATAAGCGTGTGTGTGTTTGTGTGTGTGTGTGTGTGTGTGTGTGTGTGTGTGTGTGTGTGGTCGTGTGTACATAAGCGTGTGTGTGTGTGTGTGTGTGTGCGTTGTGTACAGAGAGGGGCATAGAGAGAGAGAGAGGGAGACAGACCGACAGACATGACACAGCAGGCAGTCAGCTTAATGCGTTCAGATTCCCAGCCATCGTAAACAGCCCACATTCACTAGACACACCCCCTATGTGGCCACACCCCTGTATGGACACGCCCCCTCTCATCTCAGTAGTACTCTGATATTATTAACTACACCTGGGCTATCTTAAACTACACCTTGGCTAGCTTAAACTACACCTGGGCTAGCTTAAACTACACCTGGGCTAGCTTAAACTACACCTGGGCTAGCAAATAATATTAATAATTGAAATGAGTGTTTACTGCCAGCAGGTGAGGAGTCCAGGTGTGTTTGAATTGGTTTTACTACCTTCCTCCACACCTGGACAGGTGGAACAACCTTATCTGTCTACAGGTAGAGATATGACCTCAGACAGGTGAACCCAAACAATAACCTAACAGATACACAGACAGACAGATAACTTAGCAGACAGACAGGTAACTTAGCAGACAGACAGATGAACTTTAAGGTATATTAACAGACAGACAGGTATACAACTTGGTAGACAGGTATATTAAACAACAGACAGGCACACGTATGGACAGACAGACCTCTCCATCTGGAAGCTAACATGTGCGTATGTTGTGTACCACATGCTAATCCTACAGGA
>CM051020.1:16582495-16594995 GCA_027704905.1 Muraenolepis orangiensis | reverse complement strand
GCACCGCTAACCCTGCTCAGGGTCCCGCGCTCAGTAGGAGGTAGGAACTAGGGAGTAGGGAGGAGGAGGTAGGAACTAGGGCCAGTGGGACTAGGGAGGTAAGGGCTAGGAGTAGGAGGTAGTAGGAGGGAGCTAGGAATTAGTGGCTAGGTTGTAGATGCTAACAGAGTGAGGAACTATGTTTAGCTTGACACATTTATCACATTGTGTGTGCTAACAACTGAGGTGTGTTTCTGACATGCTGAGGCATAGCTGAAGAGGTGTGTGATATTCACTGTAACTCTCACCTGAACACACCTGAACACTCACACCTGAACACACCTGAACACTCACACCTGAACACTCACACCTGAACACACCTGAACACTCACACCTGAACACACCTGAACACTCACACCTGAACACTCACACCTGAACACACACACCTGAACACCACCTGAACACACACACCTGAACACTCACACCTGAACACTCACACCTGAACACTCACACCTGAACACACACCTGAACACTCACACCTGAACACACCTGAACACTCACACCTGAACACACCTGAACACTCACACCTGAACACACACCTGAACACTCACACCTGAACACTCACACCTGAACACTCACACCTGAACTCACACCTGAACACTCACACCTGAACACACCTGAACACTCACACCTGAACACTCACACCTGAACACACCTGAACACTCACACCTGAACACACCTGAACACTCATATACTCAAACATATATTCTTCACAGTGAGTCACTAGCACACACTGTAGTAGTGTAGTACCTAGTACTGTGTGTAGTACCTAGTATTGTGTGTAGTATCTAGTACTTTGTGTATCTAGTACTGTGTGTAGTACCTAGTACTTTGTGTAGTATCTAGTACTGTGTGTAGTACCTAGTACTTTGTGTAGTATCTAGTACTGTGTGTAGTACCTAGTACTTTGTGTA
The DNA here is from genome assembly GCA_027704905.1 of Muraenolepis orangiensis. Classification (NCBI taxonomy): domain Eukaryota; kingdom Metazoa; phylum Chordata; class Actinopteri; order Gadiformes; family Muraenolepididae; genus Muraenolepis; species Muraenolepis orangiensis. Next base: position 16,594,042 of record CM051020.1, on the reverse strand, counting down.
GTACCACAGCATGTTCTGTGATAACAGTCAGAGAACATGCTGTCACACACACACACACACACACACACACACACACACACACACACACACACAGTTGTGCTTACAACACACACAGCTAGCGAGGTAGCGAGCGCTGGCTAGCATGGCTGAACGGTAGCCAACGGAGTGTAGCTGTGTGCGGGCTGAGAGGAAATGTCCCAGAATGCAGCGGGGCGCCGTGTCGAGTGTCGTCTGACAAGCCAGGGGCTTTTCCTCAAATTCCTTACACACACACACACACACACACACACACACACACACACTGAGTGCTCACACATGTAGAGGAAATGCAATCTGTAGCAGACACTAAAACCATCTGCAGGGTACAGCGAGGGGTTGAGAGAGAGAGAGAGAGAGAGAGAGAGAGAGAGAGAGAGAGAGAGAGAGAGAGAGAGAGAGAGAGAGAGAGAGAGAGAGAGAGAGAGAGAGAGAGAGAGCGGTGTAGACATTACAGAGTAGAGGTATTGTGCTGGGAGGAAGAAGAGGAGGAGGAGGAAGGGGAGGTGGAGGAGGAGGAGGAGCCTGGTCGATCTGTGTGGTTTCCACTGGTGACCTTCGACCCTTTAACATCCTGTGGGGGAGTGGCAGATGAAGGAGAGAGAGAGAAAGACGAGACGGTACTTTTTGTGTGCGTGTGTGTGTGTGTGTGTGAGAGCGTGTGTTTGTGTGTGTGAGCGTGTGTGTGTGTGTGTGTGTGTGAGAGAGCGTGTGTGTGTGTGTGTGTGTGTGTGTGTGTGTGTGTGTGTGTGTGTGTGTGTGTGTGTGTGTGTGTGTGTGTGTGTGTGTGTGTGTGTGTGTGTGTGTGTGTGAGCTTGTGTGTGTGTGTGTGTGTGTGTAGGGGGAGGGAGAATCCCCTTAAACATTCCATCTCTCCTGCTGAGAACATTAGTTTATCTGCTGCATTCCTCAACGCCATTCATCCCGCTCTCTCTCTCTCTGTCTCTCTCTCTCTCTCTCTCTCTCTGTCTCTCTCTACTTTCTCTGTCTCTCTCTCTCTCTCTCTCTCTCTCTCTCTCTCTCTCTCTCTCTCTCTCTCGCTCTCTCTCTCTCCAAGTCTCTTAGTAGAGAGAAGAGCAAGATAGGGGAGAGAGAGAGGAGAGAGAGAGAGAGAGAAGAGAGAGAGAGGGTGGGTCTGTCTGCAGCCACACTTTCAGAGTGAAGTCTTTAATTTGAACTGTGGCTCTCCCACCCTGTTAAACATCACACACACCGCCTGTCTGTCTTTCTGTCTGTCTGCCTGTCTCACTGTTTTTCTGTCTGTCTGTCTGTCTGCCTCTATGGCAGGCAGCCTCCAGAGGCTGGTTCTGATTGGCCGTAGCCAAGCGGTTCTGATTGGCCGGGTGGACTTTGTTCAGCAGGAAGTCAGGAAATGACTACCATGTGTTGAGCTGAAAGAGAGTGTTTGTGTGTGTGTGTGTGTGTGGGGGTGTGTGTGTTTGAGTGTGTGTGTGTGTGTGTGTGTGTGTGTGTGTGTCTAATTAGAGTTTACCATAGCCATGCCATCTCTCTTTCATTTCCCCCTCCCCCCCTCCCTCTCTCTCAGGTAGAGAGGGACGAGTGACTTCCTGTGTCGACTGCCGGCCAATCAGGAGAGCCCAGGAGCCGGTGATCAAATCAAAAGCATTCCGGGCCTGAAGAGACTTGAACCAATTAAGTCGTAAGTAAACATCAACACCTATCATCCTCGCTCTCTCTCTCTCTCACACACACACACACACACAGTCTCTCTCTCCCCCTCCCTCCCCTTTAAGCTGTAACCACAGAATTCACTCCCCCACCGAACACAGAAAACCTCCAAACAAAGAAACTTCTGAAGAGTCTCTCCCTCCTGAGAGTGAGACGTGTCCTGATTCAAACAGAGTGAGACGTGTCCTGATTCAAACAGAGTGAGACGTGTCCTGATTCAAACAGAGTGAGACGTGTCCTGATTCAAACAGAGTGAGACGTGTCCTGATTCAAACAGAGTGAGACGTGTCCTGATTCAAACAGAGTGAGACGTGTCCTGATTCAAACAGAGTGAGACACGATTCAAACAGAGTGAGACGTGTCCTGATTCAAACAGAGTGAGACGTGTCCTGATTCAAACAGAGTGAGACGTGTCCTGATTCAAACAGAGTGAGACGTGTCCTGATTCAAACAGAGTGAGACATGATTCAAACAGAGTGAGACGTGTCCTGATTCAAACAGAGTGAGACGTGTCCTGATTCAAACAGAGTGAGACATGTCCTGATTCAAACAGAGTGAGACATGTTCTGATTCAAACAGAGTGAGACATGATTCAAACAGAGTGAGACATGTCCTGATTCAAACAGTGAGACATGATTCAAACAGAGTGAGACATGTCCTGATTCAAACAGAGTGAGACGTGTCCTGATTCAAACAGAGTGAGACATGATTCAAACAGAGTGAGACGTGTCCTGATTCAAACAGAGTGAGACGTGTCCTGATTCAAACAGAGTGAGACGTGTCCTGATTCAAACAGAGTGAGACGTGTCCTGATTCAAACAGAGTGAGACATGATTAAACAGAGTGAGACGTGTCCTGATTCAAACAGAGTGAGACGTGTCCTGATTCAAACAGAGTGAGACGTGTCCTGATTCAAACAGAGTGAGACGTGTCCTGATTCAAACAGAGTGAGACATGATTCAAACAGAGTGAGACGTGTCCTGATTCAAACAGAGTGAGACATGATTCAAACAGAGTGAGACGTGTCCTGATTCAAACAGAGTGAGACGTGTCCTGATTCAAACAGAGTGAGACGTGTCCTGATTCAAACAGAGTGAGACGTGTCCTGATTCAAACAGAGTGAGACATGATTCAAACAGAGTGAGACGTGTCCTGATTCAAACAGAGTGAGATGTGTCCTGATTCAAACAGAGTGAGACATGATTCAAACAGAGTGAGACATGTCCTGATTCAAACAGAGTGAGACGTGATTCAAACGGACATGTTCTGATAAACTGACAGCACCGCGGCAAAGCTGCTTTTCAACCGTGACTTGACTGAAGTGTAGACTGGCCTGTGGCGACCCCTAGTGGTTGTTCCAAAGAGACATTTACTACGGTCTAACCCCTACCTGCTCCTTAATGACCTGTCTCTGTACTGCCTAACCCCTACCTGCTCCTTAATGACCTGTCTCTGTACTGTCTAACCCCTACCTGCTCCTTAATGACCTGTCTCTGTACTGTCTAAGCCCCTACCTGCTCCTTAATGACCCGTCGCTGTACTGTCTAACCCCTACCTGCTCCTTAATGACCCGTCTCTGTACTGTCTAACCCCTACCTGTTCCTTAATGACCCGTCTCTGTACTGTCTAACCCCTACCTGCTCCTTAATGACCCGTCTCTGTACTGTCTAACCCATACCTGCTCCTTAATGACCTGTCTCTGTACTGTCTAACCCCTACCTGCTCCTTAATGACCCGTCTACTGTCTAACCCCTACCTGCTCCTTAATGACCCGTCTCTGTACTGTCTAACCCCTACCTGCTCCTTAATGACCCGTCTCTGTACTGTCTAACCCCTACCTGCTCCTTAATGACCCGTCTCTGTACTGTCTAACCCCTACCTGCTCCTTAATGACCTGTCTCTGTACTGTCTAACCCCTACCTGCTCCTTAATGACCCGTCTCTGTACTGTCTAACCCCTACCTGCTCCTTAATGACCCGTCTCTGTACTGTCTAACCCCTACCTGCTCCTTAATGACCTGTCTCTGTACTGTCTAACCCCTACCTGCTCCTTAATGACCCGTCTCTGTACTGTCTAACCCCTACCTGCTCCTTAATGACCCGTCTCTGTACTGTCTAACCCCTACCTGCTCCTTAATGACCCATCTCTGTACTGTCTAACCCCTACCTGCTCCTTAATGACCCGTCTCTGTACTGTCTAACCCCTACCTGCTCCTTAATGACCTGTCTCTGTACTGTCTAACCCCTACCTGCTCCTTAATGACCTGTCTCTGTACTGTCTAACCCCTACCTGCTCCTTAATGACCTGTCTCTGTACTGTCTAACCCCTACCTGCTCCTTCATGACCTGTCTCTGTACTGTCTAACCCCTACCTGCTCCTTAATGACCCGTCTCTGTACCGTCTAACCCCTACCTGCTCCTTAATGACCCGTCTCTGTACTGTCTAACCCCTACCTGCTCCTTAATGACCTGTCTCTGTACTGTCTAACCCCTACCTGCTCCTTAATGACCTGTCTCTGTACTGTCTAACCCCTACCTGCTCCTTAATGACCTGTCTCTGTACCGTCTAACCCTTACCTGTCTAACCTCCAGGAATATAATGGTAATATATAATTAAATCCTCCGGTAAAAGGAAGCATTTTAAAGATCAGTTACTGCCATGACTATCAACACACAAACTATCCCTAGGCTACAGACACCACACCACACACCCACCCCACCCACCCCCACCCACCCCACCACCCACCCACCCACACACACACACACACCACACCCACATCTGTTCCTGGAAGAGAGATAGTCCTCTCCCCCTTTATCTCTCTACCTCCCATCTATCTACATCTCTCTCTTATATCTCATCGCTTTCTCCCCACACACACACACACACACACACACACACACACACTTAACCCAGAGGAAGATACTGTGTGTGTGTGTGTGTGTGTGTGTGTGTGTTCCTGTCAGACACACCTACTGATCTTCAAAGGCACCTGCAGGTGTACCAGGAGAGAGAGCAAGAGACAGACAGACAGACAGACAGATGCATATGTCTGCTGGATGATTTATGAAGTACTTTGATAAATAATTCCAGGGTAACAGAATCCATGTTTGATCCTCCGTTTCCTCTGTAGAGTCGCTAAGGCCCAGAGCTTAGCATGATAGCTTAGCGACGTAGCTTAGCACTGAATATAAGCAGCAAAGCTTAGCGGCTCACCTGGCCTCTAATTAACCTGCTACAGGAAATACCACACACACACACACACACACACACACACACACACACACACACACACACACACACACACACACACACACACACACACACACACACACACACACACACACACACACACACACCACACACACACACACACACACACACACACACACACACACACACACACACACGCGCGCAGCTGCATATATGCACTCAGCTGTTTAAGTACTGAGCCAATACCGCCACCTTGTGGTGACAGGAAGGTAAACAGGAGGGTCTTCGTAACGCTCACCACACCCTCTCTGTTGCTAACTACTTAGCATGAGGCGAACAGGAGGGTTAGCAGAGCGAGCATTAGTAGCTTGTCTATCCAGACGACTCATGTCCCAATATTATAAACATCAGAATATAAACAATATCCTTTGATATCATCAATATAATGTAAGGGAGTGAGTTTTGTTGCCAGTAGGGGGCGATCTTGAGCTATTTTGTTGCTTGTGATTTGCCGTAGTGGAGCCTGTTTGACGCTCCGCAGCCACCGTAGGTTATGTTCCGTGTAGTGTTTCTAAAGGTAGTTGGCGCCGCCCTGTACTTCCGTGTTCTGGGTATTTAAATGACTCACCCGGCAAACGCAGGTTGAACTGATCGGTTTGTGGTTGCCGGCGGTGAAAGACGTAATCGGTAAGCAGGATAACGTTCTAATTATTGATCTTTTATAGCTTGATGCACCGTTTTTCCATTTTTAATATCTAGTCCAGTATCCTGTCACTTCCACAGTCCTCACCAGTACTGTGCTTTGTGCTTAAGGCGATAGAGCAAGAGGGACGGACTGGCAACACATGTGTCCAGTGTTTTAACTGGAGTTTTAACAAGGTAAAACGCATGTTTATTAAAGGAAAACCGTTTGTTTGGGTAAAAGGGAAATGTATATGAATTGTTGTGTAGTAAATCTAAATGTGTTTGTGTATTAGATAGGAAGTTTATGTATGTTTCCTTTGTTTCAGGCATCTCTTGCAATCACTGTTTTTCCCATACTAAATGGTCATTGTGACGACGCATACCGCTTAGATCACTAGTTAGACGGGACATTATTCTGTGTGCTTTGTGTGCATTGTGCTGCGTGTCTTGATGTGTGCATTATTTTGTGTGCTTTAGGTGTGCATTGTTTTGTGTGTCTTTTGTTGAGTGCCCTCTTAGACGTGTGGTGCTCATCTTTGATTTATTAGTTTTGTCTTGTGTGGTTATTTTGAACGTGTTCAGTCCATGTGATTATGGGTGTGTGGTCGGTCACCTCTGTGCTGGGCCATGCCCATGTGTTTAATAGAACCCCGTGAGATTAAAGCCATTTACTTTTGGTATACAGTCTTTTCCTCTCATTCATTGATTTGAATACCTTCTAGTGGGGAACCATTGGCTATATATATTGAATTCCTCACAAGCTCATATTAAGGGTTTTACTTCTCCTACACAGGAGGTGGCGCTGTGTCAATAAAGTAAGCCCTGGCATCGCTAACCGGATGTTCCGCTTTTTGTTTCTAAGCCAATCAATGAATAAATGGCGCTGTCTCCCCTCCTGACCCTGTCTCCCCTCCTGACCCTGTCTCCCCTCCTGACCCTGTCTCCCCTCCAGGCCCTGTCTCTCGTCATGGTATTATCATCAACCCATAACACTATGCACAGTCATCGCTGGGGCTCGCTGCCTGAGAGACAGGGTTACACATATATAAACAATATGATAATATAACTAATATGATAATATAACTAATATCCTGTGAAACGGAAGCCTCTTTAGGGAGCATCACTACTACCTTCACCAGGACAACAACTGACCTCATACAAATGTCCCTCTAATTCCTGTAAAGTGGCTTATGATGCTGCTTAGAGACCAGAATTGTGACTCAGGGTGCTGATGATGATAATAATAAGTGTGACTCGACTTCTAGATCTTTCTGTGACTCAGAGCGCACCTGTTGAGGCCCCAGACGGCCGCTTCCGCTGCGCACTAAAATAGACCGCCGGGAGTACCGCCGTCCGCCGCTCGGGGGCGACAGAGCGACGCGGTAGAGCCCTCTAAACATCAAAGAGTGAAAGCTTTTCAAGTTAACTAGATAACTCAAGATAACTACTACTTTTGTACAAATAATTAATTATGGATATACCGCTATGTACAAATACTTATTTATGGAGATGGCTCTGTCATCATAATGAAGGCCATGACTCATTTAATATCTTGTATATTATTATACAGGTTAGTTCCCATCCATTGATAAGACAGTTATAATATCTACATCCAAATCCCAGAAGACTTCACATCTATGTGCTCTTGCTAATTGTGGTGATGTGACTGTTGTCGGTCGGTCAAAATATTATTGATCACAACGCGCACACACACACACGCCAAAGGGAGTCTCTACTCACGGAAGCGTGTCCAGTAGCCGCACACGCCGAGCAGCGAGCTCCACAGATACGTGAGGAAAGTCATTCTCATAATAATAACTAACATAAGCAGTTTAAAACACCGCTCCTCCGACAGGACGGGTGTCCTCTTTCCTGTCCGAGACCCAGACACACACACACACCCCCGCCCCAAGGGTGCGACTTCCCGAGCGACCAAAAAAGATTGAGAGAGGAGAGAGAGAGAGACTGTTAAACACTGAGCCTATCAAACCGTTTAATCGCGATGTGGTGGATTTTCCCATTGCGACTCGTGCGCCCCCCTGTGGACAAACATTGTATTTCATAAACATGCTTCCTTTTTTTTTGTCCATTAAAAGTTTGCACTATGAAATTCGGTGACGTTTTGACCAGGAGATCATGTCTAGTGTCACTACAGGTAGATATTATAATATATCATAAATAATATCTAGTGTCACTACAGGTAGATATTATAATATATCATAAATAATATCTAGTGTCACTACAGGTAGATATTATAATATACCATAAATAATATCTAGTGTCACTACAGGTAGATATTATAATATATCATAAATAATATCTAGTGTCACTACAGGTAGATATTATAATATATCCATAAATAATAAATAATATCTAGTGTCACTACAGGTAGATATTATAATATACCATAAATAATATCTAGTGTCACTACAGGTAGATATTATAATATACCATAAATAATATCTAGTGTCACTACAGGTAGATATTATAATATACCATAAATAATAAATAATATCTAGTGTCACTACAGGTAGATATTATAATATATCCATAAATAATATCTAGTGTCACTACAGGTAGATATTATAATATACCCATAAATAATAAATAATATCTAGTGTCACTACAGGTAGATATTATAATATACCCATAAATAATAAATAATATCTAGTGTCACTACAGGTAGATATTATAATATACCATAAATAATAAATAATATCTAGTGTCACTACAGGTAGATATTATAATATATCTATAAATAATATCTAGTGTCACTACAGGTAGATATTATAATATATCCATAAATAATAAATAATATCTAGTGTCCCTACAGGTAGATATTATAATATATCCATAAATAATAAATAATATCTAGTGTCAATGCAGGTAGATATTATAATATATCTATAAATAATAAATAATATCTAGTGTCACTGCAGGTAGATATTATAATATACCATAAATAATAAATAATATCTAGTGTCACTACAGGTAGATATAACAGATATATTGTTATAACAACAATTCTAATACATAATAATCAGATCAGTTCAGCATATTAATATTCATACATATATAATATTCAAGAGATTCGAGAGAGAACTGTGTGTGTGTGTGTGTGTGTGTGTGTGTACCTGTGCTGCTCTGAATGGTGCGGACGGTGGTGGTGGTCCTAGGGGGAGACATGCTACTCCTCCCTCCTCCTCCTCCTCCCTTCTCCTTCTCCTCCTCCTCCTCCTGTGAGCATCCCTTCTCGATGGCTCGTACGTAGCTGTGGCTTCGCATGCGGAAGCAGCCCTGGGCCTCCAGGCCTCCAACCTGAGCCTCTAACTCACTGAACACCGCCTCCACCTGGCCATTTAGCTCCACCTCACTCACCTCCACCCAGGAACACACACACACACACACACACACACACACACACACACACACACACACACACACACACACACACACACACACATTAATAAACACACCCCTCCCTACCTGGGGTCCCCACCCACCAGGGGCCCCCACCCACCTGGGGCCCCCACCCACCAGGGGCCCCCACTCACCAGGGGTCCTCACCAGGGGTCCCCACCCACCAGGGCCCCCCACCCACCAGGGGCCCCCACCCACCTGGCTGATGGTGCTCATGGCCCTCATGTAGCTCTCGTTGCGTGAGCGGAACTTGGGGGAGGCGGCCAGGAGGTGGGCGGGGTCCAGGGCCTCCAAACTGCGGTTGATTGACACCTCACTGACCGCCCGCAGGTAACTATGACTACGAATCTGGAGCTTGGGGGAGTGTTCTGAAGAGATCCTGGAGGGAGGGGGAGGGTGGGGGGGAGAGGAGGGAGGGAGGGGGGAGAGAGAGAGAGACACACACACACATATCTTATCTGTGTTATATTGTTGTTGGTTTGTGCCAATAAAGATTTGTTATCATGTAATTGACGAGTGCGTCAGACAACAGGAAGAGATTTGGTTTTCTAACCACCTGATACCGTTATCAATTAATACTGATCAATGAAGAAGCTCTGCTGATCTAATCAACTAAGCTGCACACACACACACACCACACACACACCACACACACACACACACACACCACACACACACCACACACACCACACACACACTGTCCTCCAGTACTTTAATAGTGAATGCCCTTAAAATAGCATGAGGTCAGCCATTACTGCTCCTTGGATGGAGAGAGAGAGAGACATAGAGAGAGAGACATAGAGAGAGAGAGAGACATAGAGAGAGACATAGAGAGAGAGAGAGAGAGAGACATAGAGAGAGAGAGAGACATAGAGAGAGCTACAGTGGTGGATAGGTCACTCTTAGTTTGTCATTACAGTGGAATGTACTCGGAGCTACGCTACACTAAGCTAAGCTAACACAAGCTAAGCTACTCTCCAGTCTCAGTGGTCCTCTGTTCCAGTGGAGGTTGAGGGTTTGAAGACGTGTTGCTAAAGAGCAGAGGGAGTCAAACACATCACCTCCGGCTACTGGAGGAATAGGAATACGTACAGTATATATATTAACATGAATATATAAATCAATATAATATATATCTTTTATGAATAAAAAATATATATATATTAATATGTGTATATCATATAATATTAATATTAATATATGATACATAACATACATACATTCATATATGTATGTAATATATGTATTAAATTGTTTTACACTCAATACGTTTATTGCATGATATTTGACCCTCGCAGTCTCACATTTAACATATTCTAGTTATATGTAACATGTTTAAGTTCTGTTCAACATGTTTAAGTTCTGTTTAACATGTTTAACATGTTTAAGTTATATGTAACATGTTTAAGTTCTGTTCAACATGTTTAAGTTATATGTAACATGTTTAAGTTATGTTTAACATGTTTAAGTTATATGTAACATGTTTAAGTTCTGTTCAACATGTTTAAGTTATATGTAACATGTTTAAGTTATATGTAACATGTTTAAGTTATGTTCAACATGTTTAAGTTATATGTAACATGTTTAAGTTATGTTTAACATGTTTAAGTTATATGTAACATGTTTAAGTTCTGTTCAACATGTTTAAGTTATATGTAACATGTTTAAGTTATATGTAACATGTTTAAGTTATGTTTAACATGTTTAAGTTATATGTAACATGTTTAAGTTATATGTAACATGTTTAAGTTATGTTTAACATGTTTAAGTTATGTTTAACATGTTTAAGTTATATGTAACATGTTTAAGTTATATTTAACATGTTTATGTTCTGTTTAACATGTTTAAGTTATGTTAAACATGTTTAAGGTAACATGTTTAAGTTATATGTAACATGTTTAAGTTCTGTTTAACATGTTTAAGTTCTGTTTAAGTTGTTTAAGTTCTGTTCAACATGTTTAAGTTATAACTTAAACATGTTAAACAGAACGTAAACATGTTGAACATATATGTTCAACATGTTTACGTTCTGTTTAACATGTTTAAGTTCTGTTAAACATGTTTAAGGTAACATGTTTAAGTTCTATGTAACATGTTTAAGTTCTATGTAAGTTTAAGTTCTGTTTAAGATGTTTAAGTTATGTTCAACATGTTTCATTCATGTTTCATTCATGTTTGACAGGTTTTAATGTAGCCGTTGTAAAGACTCACTGCAGCGTCTCGGTGAGGGAGGGCTGGGTAGCCTTTAGGTAGCTAGCCCGGCGGGCCTGGACCTTGGGAGAGGGTTTGGGGCTCCCCTCAGAGTCCCCGCTGTCCTGTTCCCCCATCGCCCGCACGTAGCTCCCACTCCTCATCCTCCGACACGGGATCTCCTCCTCCTTGCCCAGAGGGGAGAAGGGGTTCCAGTCGTCCTGCTGAGGGACCTGCAGAGAACCGTGAGGAACCATGAAAGCCAGGAGATACAGGAGAGAACCAGGAGAGAACAAGGACCAGGAGAACCAGGAGGAA
>CM051020.1:16562495-16577495 GCA_027704905.1 Muraenolepis orangiensis | reverse complement strand
TCCTCATGTCCATCAGCGCCTGAAGCCACTCCCTGTCCATCAGTGAGAAGCAGAACCTTCTCGGGTCCAGGAAGAAGGAGGAGGAGATCATATGAATGTGAAACAGAAGCGTTATTGTTGCGTGAGATTGATTCTAAAAGGAGAGGAGGAGGAACAACTCTGAGGAGGAGAGGGGGAAGCATCGCCATGGAAACAGATGTTTCCCCCGCTGCTAAAGCCTGTGTTTAGAGAGCGGGAGGAGGGGGGAAGAGGGGGAGGGGAAGGAAATTAGATGTTTCTTCTCTTTCTTTCTTTGTCGTCCTCCTTCCTTCCTCCATCCCCTCATTTAATTCGTCTCCCCCTCCCCCCCTCCCCCACTCCCCATCCCTTCCTCCCTTAGTGAGGGATGGAGAGAGAGAGAGAGAGAGAGAGAGAGAGAGGAGAGAGAGAGAGAGAGAGGAGAGGAGAGAGAGAGGAGAGAGAGAGAGAGAGAGAGGAGAGAGAGAGAGAGAGAGGACTAGCATCAGCAGAAATAAAATGTAAAAAAGCTTATTGTAGCTTCTCAGACCACAGGTCAAAGGTCAGACAGTTACCAGAGAGGAAGAGAGAGTACACACGCACAAACACACACACACACACACACACACACACAGCTGGCGTGCTAGCTAGTGTGTTGATGTTTTTTGGACGTCGTTTTAGTCAGAGATGAACAGTGCTTCCTGTGAGGGCTCTGGTCTGGACTCACCAGGAGGTCATGTGGGAGGAGTTCAGGAGGTCATGTGGGAGGAGTTCAGGAGGTCATGTGGGAGGAGTTCAGGTGAGTGTGTGTCAGGTGTGTATATGTGTGTGTATGTGTGTGTCCTGGCTCCAGGGAGGAAGTGTGTGTTGTGAGGTGTGTATGGAGGGGAAGCGTCCCTCTCCACTACCTTCTAACATAGTGTCACACACTCAGCTGCCCTGAGGAAACAACAGATAAAGATGGTTCCCATTTGCACCAAAAGCATCTGAAGCAGGATCTAAATAGAAGTATATAGAAATAAATACAATAATAAATAGGTCAAACATTTATAAATATATACACACAATTGTAACACAACTAAGCATTAAATTACATAATTATGTATGTATTCATTTATTCAAGCGTTTCATTATATAATAATGTGTTTATTAATATACTTTGTTTTGGCCCTTCAGGGCCTCCATAGGTTATTGTGTCACGACGTCCACACACACACACACATTAGTCATGCCTCATCCACCGTCAGTGTACGTGTGTGTAGATGTTTGGTGTGTGTGTGTGTGTGTGTGTGTGTGTGTGTGTCTCCTTGCTTTTTTCCTCTAAATTCAGTATTTTGTGTTGTTTGTGTTGGGATGGGGGGGGCGGGGGGGGGGGGGTGTGAGTCACACTACATCCCATAATAACCACAGACCACCAGAAGTCCCTCCAGAGAGGACCCGCCCACGCAGGTCACATGACCAGCCCTGAAACATCAACACAATCAACCATGAAGTGAATAAATACCTCGTCTTTTATTTAGATCGTTATGTTACACACACACGCACATACACAGACACACACACACACATACACACACAGACACACACACACACACACACACACACACACACACAGGCTGAAGATTAATCAATCATATTCAGTCCCTCCGTAGCGAGGCTGGTCCTCTCCAGGCTGGAGAGGCTGCGTTGTGGTGACATGAGACCCGGTGGGCGGGCTGTCAGGAGAGCCTTTTAATTGCGGTGAATGAAAATTTAATTTAGTCATTTAGCAACAGACACTTTTCATCAACAGCGACTCACAAGTAAGGCTGAGGACCAGCGAGGCTGAGGACCAGCGAGGATGAGAACCAGCGAGGCTGAGGACCAGCGAGGCAGAGGAGCCTGACCTCCACACAGCAGCCTCCCTGTACAGCTCAGTGCTCTGGGCTGCAGGCACCACAGCAGCAGCTCTTAAAGGGCCAGCGCACCTTAACACGCAAACATGATAACACAAGGGACACAGAGGTGTGTGTGTGTGTATATGTGTGTGTGTTTGTGTATGTGTGTGTGTATATGTGTGTGTCTGTGATTGTGTGTGTGTGTGTGTATGTGTGTGTGTGTTTGTGTATGTGTTTGTGTATGTGTGTGTGTGTGTATGTGTATGTGTGTGTGTATGTGTGTGTGTGATTGTGTGTGTGGTGTGTGATGGTATGTGTGATACCACCACAGTACTACAGTGGGTTCTAAGTGGTGTCCAGGGGAACCACTGGAGGTCTGGTCTGGTCCAGGGGTTTTATTAAGCTCTTCCTCCACATGAGGAAGACACAGGATATCATGCTACTTCCTGTTCGATGAGCGCTCTCTCTCTCTCTCTCTCTCTCTCTCTCTCTCTCTCTCTCTCTCTCTCTCTCTCTCTCTCTCTCTCTCTCTCTCTCTCGCGCTCTTTTGCATGTTCTTTGAACTCTGTGTGAATAATTCATCACTGCAGCAGAACCAGAGAGAGAGAGAGAGAGAGAGAGAGAGAGAGGAGAAGAGAGAGAGAGAGAGAGAGAGGAGAGAGTAAAACAACAAAACTTAAAGCTTTTTCTTTCCTTCTTGGTCTCCTCTCCTCTCCTCTCTCTCCTCCCCTCTCCTCTCCTCTCCTCCCTCTCCTCTCTCTCCTCTCCTCTCTCTGCTCTCTCTCCTCTCTCTCCTCTCCTCTCTCTCCTCTCCTCTCTCTCTCCTCCCCTCTCCTCTCTCTCCTCTCTCTCCTCTGGGGCAGAGAGCCAGCAGGATACTAATGAGAACGCTGTTTTGACCTTGTCAGATAAAGTTGACCTGAGATGACCCCTGACCCCCCACGACCCCCCACCAGCTCTGTCAGCAGCCTCCTCTTCATCATCCTCATCCTCCTCATCCTCGGAGATCCACTTGACAGCAGAAAGTCTCCAATTAACCAACGAGAGAGAGAGAGAGAGAGAGAGAGAGAGAGAGAGAGAGAGAGAGAGAGAGAGAGAGAGAGAGAGAGAGAGAGAGAGAGAGAGAGAGAGAGAGAGAGAGAGAGAGAGAGAGAGAGAGAGAGAGAGAGAGAGAGAGAGAGACTATAGAGCACACTCACTCTGCCTCTTTGCAGTCACCTGTAAACACTAACATACAAACATGTTTTTCTAACCCCTCTAACCCTTCTGATCCATATTGTTAACTATTTAACCCCTTCAGACGGGATAGAGAAGGTCAGAGTCAGGATTCAATGTTCTTGAATCATAATTAATTATCTAAACCCTCACCAAGTTGTATTCAAACATCTCAGTAGCTTTGTGAAATATTACACAATATGGCTTTTATACCCCCATCTCCAAATACTAAAGAATCCAACAGAAAGTCTCCTGATTCTGATCCTGATTCTGATTCTGATTCAGATCCTAAATCGAATCAACTGTTCATTGGTTCATAAGTAATCTAACCACCAATTATAGTCACATTCTGTACAGAACTTTGAGAGTTGTCTTGTTAACAGACAGACAGACAGACAGACAGACAGACAGACAGACAGACAGGCAGGTGAAAACATCCTCTTAGTCCATTGGACGGCGGAGGTGATAATAAAGCAGTAAAGCGGGTGGGAGGCTCACAGCCATCGTCTCACTGTAGCTTGTAGCGCAGCTGGCTAAAGGTTAGCTCAGCTAGCTAAAGGTTAGCGCAGCTAGCTAAAGGTTAGCTCAGCTAGCTGAAGGTTAGAGCCAGGGAAGATAAGCTATGAGAGGATAGCGCCGCTACGCTCTAGCAAAGAGCAGAGCTAGCGGCAACGCTAACCAACCAAAACGTACTTAGCCTATGAATCGTGTGTGTGTGCGTGTGTGTGTGTGTGAGTCAGTGGTTAGCTAGCATCCCAGCATCACAGCCTAGCAGGCTAGCATGTAAGGTTAGCATAGTGCCAATCCGTCCACATTAAGCTCACATACGCCCACACACACACACACACACACACACACACACACACGACTGCACCCTGACATATACGCTTACAGGCAGCTAAATGTCTCAGGGGGTTAGCATGTTAGCACTAAATCATCTACCAAGCTATGAGTCATGTACATTGGGGTCATAATAATAACATAATGATTATCCATCTGTTCTATTGGTCATCTATTAATCTATTAATCTATTAATAAATTAATAAACTAACTTAGACCTTGTATCAGTAGATACAATATGTAAGTAATAACAAGAGAGAGAGAGAAAGAGAAAGAGAGAGAGAGAGCGAGAGAGAGAGAGAGAGAGAGAGAGAGAGAGAGAGTGACAGCGAGGTGAGCGAGAGAGAGAGAGAGAGAGAGTGACAGCGAAGTGAGAGAGAGAGAGAGAGAGAGAGAGAGAGAGAGAGAGAGAGAGAGAGAGTGACAGTGACAGCGAGGTGAGAGAGAGAGAGAGAGAGAGAGAGAGAGAGAGAGAGTGACAGTGACAGCGAGGTGAGAGAGAGAGAGAGAGAGAGAGAGAGAGAGAGAGAGAGAGAGAGAGAGAGAGAGAAGATGTATGTAGTAGATGTAATTCTGGCCAGAAAATTATCTATAGAACCAAGAGGGTGTTGTTACACTAGATTGGTGGTTTGGAAGTGAATCCGGTTTAGTTTAGATGGTGGTTTGGATGTGAATGCTGGCCTAGTGTGGATGTGGTTCAGACCGGATGTGTGTGGAGGTGAGCCCAGTTCCAGTGTGGGTGTTCATATGTAACTACTACTGATTAGAGCAGGGGTTCCCAACCTTTTTCACCCAGAGCCCCCCCAAATGACTCCTGTTGGAATTTGTGCCCCCCCCCCCCCCGGAATTTGTGCCCCCCCCCCCCAAACTTTGAAACTTTAATTAACGCTGTTGCCAAGACAAGGCAACAGCGTTAATTTGAGTTTCAAAGTCTCAAAAATGCTACAACTACTGTCACAAACTGGATGAATGTAAAGTATTTCGTTAAAGGAGGATGAAAGCGTAATTAAGGAGCACTATTGGAGTGACTTTGATGGGTATTGGACTCGGGATTATTTAATTTGGATGCCCGCTGTATGAATAAATTAAAGGACGGCACAAGTGGAAACAATTCGCAAAGAGATTAAACTGTTTAAAACACATACTCAAAGTAAGCCGGATTTTGCCGGTGTTTATGTGGATTCAAAAGTCGTAAATAATCTACAAAATGGAGGATACCGATTTGATCGGAGCAACTGTGACAAATAATCCAACTGAAACCGACACCTTACGCGCAGAAGAAACATTTCTATTATACATTTCTGTCTTTGTATGCCTTTATTAGCTACTAACTTGCAATTGTATGCATCATATTTATTAAAAATTTCGAAGAACAGGACACTTCAAAATAATAGACTATGCCTAATAAAAAGAATCCACTGCAGTAAAAATGTCCTCACCCCGGGTGGTAGTGGTAAGGTTGACTGACATAAGAATGTCCTGCTTCAAATCTTCCCCATCGATATATTGCACATAAACGATGAGCACAGCCTCGTCTGCTACAGTTGTAGTTTCATCAAGTTGTATGGCAAATGGCCCCTTTCCAAGCTTTTCGAGCAGCTGCAGCTCACAGTTACTTGCCATCTTGTCAATTCTGTCTTTCACCGTATTGTTTGACAGTGGTACAGTTTTTAGCTTCTCCGCCACCTGCGGGCCGCACAGTTTCTCAACCATTTTAATGCAAGCTGGCATAATGAGCTGCTCGCCAATGTTGTGCGGTTTCTTTGCCTTTGCTATTAAAAGTGCACATTCAAAAGAGGCCTCGGTGGCCTTCTGTACATCGCTGCCAGCCCTAACAAACGCTGTTCTGAATCGGAGGAGTATCAGATTAATTTGTAGAATTTTTATTAAAATTAATTAATCAATTAATTTCTATATTTTATTGTAATGTAGAGACAAGGCTTTTAGCGACAATCATGTATTGCGTTACAATTATATGTAAACAAAAAAAAAAAAAAATATTAAAAAAAAAAAAAAAAAAAAAAATCTAAATATGATATTAGGCCTCAAATCATCTGAGGCCTGGCGCCCCCCCTGCGATCTTTGGCGCCCCCCCAAGGGGGGCGCGCCCCCCAGGTTGGGAACCACTGGATTAGAGAGATCTCCTCATTAAAGTCACAACACAATCCACAATGTGGATTAAAATATGATCTGGTTCCTGTCGCCCAGGAGGGAGAACAGCTTTCCTTTCTAGTTGTTCCGTGTATTAAAGATCAGAGAGAGATGAAGAACCAACGTGGAGCACTGAGCTCAGTATGAAGGAACCTCACAGAGAACCATCCGGAGAACCCAGTCTCACCGGCACTGGGTCCAACATCACTCCCTCCTCACTGCATAGTGGGTTCTAGTGTTGTAGTGCTGTCTGAATGTATAGTGAGGATTATTATCCTCTGTAGAGTGCACTCATCGTATCCCACAATACATCTGGAAAAGTAGAACAAACGGTCACTAACCCAGCAGATATCCCATCATGCATTGGGCTGAAAGAAAAACATCAGACGGACAAGAAGAGACGTCCACCGACCAAGATCTGACACTTAAATGATGAGACAGAAATGACTTCATTAACGGAGACTCCAGTAGTGTCTCAAAGTGTTTTAGCTATATAGTCCTCTACATTGAACTACTAGAGAGGGAGTAGGGGGTAGGGAACAAGGGAAGGATTTCACTATATAGTCCTCTACATTCAACTACTAGAGAGGGAGTAGGGAACGAGGGAAGGATTTCACTATATAGTCCTCTTCATTGAACTACTAGAGAGGGAGTAGGGAATGAGGGAAGGATTTCACTATATAGTCCTCTGCAGTGAACTACTAGAGAGGGAGTAGGGAATGAGGGAAGGATTTAACTATATAGTCCTCTACATTGAACTACTAGAGAGGGAGTAGGGAACGAGGGAAGGATTTCACTATATAGTCCTCTACATTGAACTACTAGAGAGGGAGTAGGGAACGAGGGAAGGATCTCACTATATAGTCCTCTACATTGAACTACTAGAGGGAGTAGGGAAAGAGGGAAGGATTTCACTATATAGTCCTCTACATTGAACTACTAGAGAGGGAGTAGGGAATGAGGGAAGGATTTCACTATCTAGTCCTCTACATTGAACTACTAGAGAGGGAGTAGGGAGTAGGAAACGAGGGAAGGAGTGAGGACACAGGTCTATAAATAGCGGTGTAGCTACGTCAGGTGGGCCGGCTGTGAGTGAGTTTAACCCGTGTGTCGGACGGCGAGCTCCGCTGCCAAAAGGTACATCTGCTGCCTGGCAGGCTAGCTAGCTCCCAACGCAGCAGGCTAGCGGCTAACAGACCGTGCTAGCTTTCTCTCCCTCACACCCTCATAGAGGATAGAGAACATAGCTGCTAAGCAGCGTACTTGAGGCTCACCCAGCACGTTTGAAGCTACGACGGCAAGCTAGCGGCTACTTCCACCACATAGGCTACTACAGCTAGCTTACCACACAGCATGCCATCGACATAACTGGCTATATCTATCTATCTATCTATCTATCTATCTATCTATCTATCTATCTATAGATATATATAGGTATATATATATCTATATATAGATATCTGTTGTTTCATCTCATTCAGATTCATCGCTCTCTCTCACAACACAAACACACTCACAACACACACACGTAACACGCACGAACACTCAGAACACAACACAAACACACACACTCACACACACACACACAAACACACACACGTAACACGCACGCCCACTCAGAACACAACACAAACACAAACACACACACTCACACACACACTCACACAAACATACACACACACACATAACACGCATGCCCACTCAGAACACAACACACACGCACGCACACACACACACACACACACGCACGCACGCACACACACACACACACACACACACACACACACACACACACACACACACACACACACACACACACACACACACACACAACACAACATATACACACACACTCTCACACACACACACACACACACACACACACACACACACACACACACAACATATACACACACACAAAACATATACACACACACACACTCACACACACACTCACATGCACACACAAACACACACACACACACACACACACACTAATTTAAACACAGCAGCAGCCAGGAGGCCTGGGGGGGTGGGGCCTCGCTGTGTTGCTGGTTCAATAGGTGTTCTGACTTCCACTTCCTGTCCCCCGGTTGCCATGGGAACCAGGAGGACGGAGTGTGTGAACCGGAGGGAAATTGAACTGTGTCTGAAGTCCCCGTGTTCCTGCTCCTTCCTCCTCCTCCCTGCTCCTTCCTCCTCCTTCCTGCTCCTTCCTGCTCCTTCCTCCTCCTTCCTCCTCCTCCCTGCTCCTTCCTCCTCCTTCCTCCTTCTCCCTGCTCCTTCCTGCTCCTTCCTTCTCCTTCCTGCTCCTTCCTCCTCCTTCCTGCTCCTTCTTCCTCCTTCCTCCTCCTCCCTGCTCCTGTCCCCCGGTTGCCATGGGAACCAGGAGGACGGAGTGTGTGAACCGGAAGGAAATTGAACTGTGTCTGAAGTCCTCCTCCCTGCTCCTTCCTCCTCCTTCCTGCTCCTTCCTGCTCCTTACTCCTCCTTCCTCCTCCTCCCTGCTCCTTCCTGCTCCTTCCTTCTCCTTCCTGCTCCTTCCTCCTCCTCCCTGCTCCTTCCTCCTCCTTCCTGCTCCTTCCTTCTCCTTCCTGCTCCTTCCTCCTCCTTCCTCCTCCTTCCCTGTTCCTTCCTGCTTCTTCCTGCTCCTTCCTGCTCCCTCCTGCTCCTTCCTGCTCCTTCCTCCCCTTCCTGCTCCTTCCTCCCCCTCCTGCTCCTTCCTCCTCCTTCCTCCTCCTTCCTGCTCCTTCCTCCTCCTTCCTCCCCCTCCTGCTCCTTCCTCCTCCTTCCTACTCCTTCCTCCTCCTACCTGCTCCTTCCTCCTCCTTCCTCCTCCTCTCGACCGGTCCTGATGCGGGACCTTCTGACTCATAATAATAATAATAATAATAATAATGATAATCATAATATATGAATATAGTGAGAAAAAAACTGAAATAGGACAGAGATCATTTCACTTTCTATCATTTATTTGATAACCTCGGTCATGGAGGACGGGAGCCTGTGATAGCGCTAACCTCAGTCGGAAGTATTTTTGTACATTTTAAATGTCTTGTGTAGAAGACATTGGACATGTGGAAGCCGGACTAACTGTCTCTAATAACAGGACTGAAGCTAACCTACTGCTAGCTGTCGCTAATCCTGCTAACCCACTGCTAACCTCGCTAACCCACCGCTTACCTACTGCTAACCCTGCTAACCCACTGCTAACCCACTGCTAACCCCGCTAACCCACTGCTAACCTCGCTAACCCACTGCTTACCCGCTGCTAACCCACTGCTAACTGTCTGGACCAGAGGTGCACACCTCAGACCTTCAGAGCCTCCCCACACACACACACACACACACACACACACACACACACACACAAGCCCCGGACCCGAGACTCCCCGGCCAGGCTGGCACCACTGCAGCCATCTGGTCTGTCCTCCACCATACTGACCAGACCTATCACCATTATCACATCTATTGCTATCACCACCACTTTCACTGCTATCATCGCCACTATCACTACAACTATCATCACCACTATCATCGCCACTATCACTTCTATCATCACCACTATCACTATCATCACCACTATCACCACTTCACTTCTATCATCGCCACTATCACTACTATCATCACCACTATCACTTCTATCATCACCACTATCACTTCTATCATCACCACTATCACCACTATCATCACCACTATCGCTATCACCACCACTATCACTACTATCATCACCACTATCACTACTATCATCACCACTATCGCTATCACCACCACTATCACTACTATCATCACCACTATCACTACTATCATCACCACTACCACTACTATCACCACCACTATCACTACTATCATCACCACTATCACTACTATCACCACCACTACCACTACTATCATCACCACTACCACTACTATCATCACCACTATCACTACTATCATCGCCACTATCACCACTATCATCACCACTATCACTACTATCATCGCCACTATCACTACTATCATCACCACTATCATCGCCACTATTACATTCACATTTACATTTAGGGCATTTGGCAGACGCTTTTATCCAAAGCGACTTACAAGCAGTACATTGTTGTTGAAGTAGACCATAGCATAACGCTGAGGTACGCAAACATAACAATAGAGCAGTTCACAAGCATTCATATTAACAAGATGAGTAACACAATGTCGTACTGCCAGGTCACCTGCTTAAGTAGCTGTGATAAGAGCGTGTTATCAACATTAAGGATATACAACATGCTAAGAGCTATTAATGTCAGGACTTAAGCAAGTTAGGGGTTCACAAAAGAGAAGGAGGGTTCATGGAGAGTCCAGGTGGACTCTGAACAGGTGGGTCTTGAGTCTCTTGCGGAAGCTGGCGAGGGACTCTGCCGTCCTGACATGAGACGGGAGTTCATTCCACCACTGTGGAGCCAGAGCCGTGCAAGAGCGATCACCACTATCACTATCATCACCACTATCACTACTATCATCGCCACTATCACTATCATCACCACTATCACTACTATCATCGCCACTATCACTACTATCATCGCCACTATCACTACTATCATCACCACTATCACTATCATCGCCACTATCACTACTATCATCGCCACTATCACTATCATCACCACTATCACTACTATCATCGCCACTATCACTATCATCGCCACTATCACTACTATCATCGCCACTATCACTATCATCGCCACTATCACTACTATCATCGCCACTATCACTACTATCATCGCCACTATCACTATCATCGCCACTATCACTACTATCATCGCCACTATCACTACTATCATCGCCACTATCACTACTATCATCGCCACTATCACTACTATCATCGCCACTATCACTATCATCGCCACTATCACTACTATCATCGCCACTATCACTATCATCACCACTATCACTACTATCATCGCCACTATCACTATCATCGCCACTATCACTACTATCATCACCACTATCACTACTATCATCACCACTATCACTATCATCGCCACTATCACTACTATCATCGCCACTATCACTACTATCATCACCACTATCACTACTATCATCGCCACTATCACTACTATCATCACCACTATCACTACTATCATCGCCACTATCACTACTATCATCGCCACTATACTACTATCATCACCACTATCACTACTATCATCGCCACTATCACTACTATCATCGCCACTATCACTACTATCATCACCACTATCACTACTATCATCGCCACTATCACTACTATCATCGCCACTATCACTACTATCATCACCACTATCACTACTATCATCGCCACTATCACTACTATCATCACCACTATCACCACTATCATCACCACTATCACTACTATCATCACCACTATCACTACTATCATCACCACTATCACTACTATCATCACCACTATCACTACTATCATCGCCACTATCACTACTATCATCACCACTATCACTACTATCATCACCACTATCACTACTATCACCACTATCATCACCACTATCACTACTATCATCACCACTATCACTACTATCATCGCCACTATCACTACTATCATCACCACTATCACTACTATCATCGCCACTATCACCACTATCATCACCACTATCACCACTATCATCACCACTATCACTACTATCATCGCCACTATCACTACTATCATCACCACTATCACTACTATCATCACCACTATCACTACTATCATCACCACTATCACTACTATCATCGCCACTATCACTACTATCATCACCACTATCACTACTATCATCACCACTATCACTACTAATATCATCACTACTACCACTACTACTATTATCACCACTATCACTACTATCATCACCACTATCACTACTATCATCGCCACTATCACTACTATCATCACCACTATCACTACTATCATCACCACTATCACTACTAATATCATCACTACTACCACTACTACTATTATCACCACTATCACTACTATCATCACCACTACCCCTTTCATCACCACAGTACTGACGACTAGTCTGTCCTGCCCCCCTTACCATCCATGGTGTTATCACATTCAACCGTTCAGGGCCTGTTGCCATGTTGGGTCCTCAGTGAAGTGTTTACACACCTCGGGGAATATACCAGCTCAGAGCCAACACTACAACACAGCCTGGATATGAACCTTGACAGCTGATACAGCCAACATGGCAACCCAGCCAGCCAATGAGGCAACAGCCAGTCAAACTGGCTCTTTGGGCTGGGAAGAGGGGTTCCCAATGGCGTGTCTAGATGGGTGTAGTAGTAGCAGTAGACACAAAATACCATCAGACCTCAGCGCTAACTGAAGAATGATTGATGACCTGGCCCCAGTCAGACTGATTAGAGTCTGGTTGAAGCAGCCTCACCTGGCCCCAGTCAGACTGATTCGAGTCTGGTTGAAGCAGCCTCACCTGGCCCCAGTCAGACTGATTAGAGTCTGGTTGAAGCAGCCTCATCTGGCCCGTCAGACTGATTAGAGTCTGGTTGAAGCAGCCTCATCTGGCCCCAGTCAGACTGATTAGAGTCTGGTTGAAGCAGCCTCATCTGGCCCGTCAGACTGATTAGAGTCTGGTTGAAGCAGCCTCATCTGGCCCGTCAGACTGATTAGAGTCTGGTTGAAGCAGCCTCATCTGGCCCCAGTCAGACTGATTAGAGCTAGCATGTAGTGTGAAACATCTGCTCACATGACCAACTGTACAATAAACCGACTTCACAACATCTGCCCGTGTCCTGGTGGTCAGAGGAGGAGGAGCCCAGAGGAGGAGGAGCCCAGAGGAGGAGGAGCCCAGAGGAGGAGGAGCCTCCCAGAGGAGGAGGAGCCTCCCAGAGGAGGAGGAGGAGCCCAGATACACGCTACACGCCCCCAGCCACAGGTGTGCCAGTGTCCTCACCTGGCCGAGTCAGGATGATAACACACACACACACACACACACACACACACACACACACACACACACACACACACACATGCACATCAAAGAATATTCAGTTAGTGCTGAGGCTTTGAAGGTCAGGGTGGATCTCTCTGGCTCAGGACAGCAGTATAATATGGTCGTGGTATTGTGTATACATATAATATGTATTATATATTATATATATAATACATATTATATAATATGTAATACATAATATATAATATATAATATATATTATATACACATATACAGTATATCTAATATACAGTATAATATATAATACATACAAGTATATATATATATATATATATATGTATATATATATATATATATATATATATATATATATATGTATGTTATATATATATATATATATATATATATATGTATGTATGTATGTATGTATGTATATATATATGTATGTATATAATATACAGTATATAATACATACAGGTATACATATCTAATATATATATATATATACTATATTATATATATATTATAATACAGTATATATACCTGTATTTATACTGTACATATATAGGTCATTTCTGATTAAGATAGTGTGTATTAACAGAAGATGAGGAGAACAAAATGTTCTGACGTTTGTAAACACGAGGAGAGAGAGAACACTGCCTTTGAAATGTTACTCCTCTCCCCCTCCTCCTCTCTCCCCCCTCCTCTCTCTCCCCCCTCCTCTCCCCCCCCCCCCTCCTCTCTCCCCCCTCATCTCTCTCCCCCTCCTCTCTCCCCCCTCCTCTCTCCCCCCTCCTCTCTCTCCCCTCCTCTCTCTCCCCCCCCTCCTCTCTCCCCCCTCATCTCTCTCCCCCTCCTCTCTCTCCCCCCCCCTCCTCTCTCCCCCCTCCTCTCTCTCCCCCTCCTCTCTCCCCCCTCCTCTCTCTCCCCTCCTCTCTCTCCCCCCTCCCCCCTCCTCTCTCCCCCCTCCTCTCTCTCCCCCCTCCTCTCCCCCCCCCCCCCTCCTCTCTCCCCCCTCATCTCTCTCCCCCTCCTCTCTCCCCCCTCCTCTCTCTCCCCCTCCTCTCTCTCCCCCCCCTCCTCTCTCCCCCCTCCTCTCTCTCCCCCCTCCTCTCTCCCCCCTCCTCTCTCTCCCCTCCTCTCTCTCCCCCCTCCTCTCTCCCCCCTCCTCTCTCTCCCCCTCCTCTCTCTCCCCCTCCTCTCTCTGCCTCTCCTCTCTCCCCCTCCTCTCTCTCCCCCCCCTCCTCTCTCTCCCCTCTCCTCTCTCTCCCCCTCCTCTCTCTCCCCTCTCCTCTCTCTCCCCTCTCCTCTCTCTCCCCCCTCCTCTCTCCCCCCTCCTCTCTCTCCCCTCCTCTCTCCCCCCTCCTCTCTCTCCCCCCTCATCTCTCTCCCCCCTCCTCTCTCTCCCCTCCTCTCTCCCCCCTCCTCTCTCTCCCCCCTCCTCTCTCTCCCCCCTCCTCTCTCCCCCCTCCTCTCTCTCTCCCCCTCCTCTCTCCCCCCTTCTCTCTCTCCCCTCTCCTCTCTCTCCCCCTCCTCTCTCTCCCCCCCTCTCCTCTCTCTCCCCTCTCCTCTCTCTCCCCCTCCTCTCTCCCCTCTCCTCTCTCTCCCCCCTCCTCTCTCTCCCCCTGCTCTTTCTTTCTCTTTCTTCTGCCCACGCAACGCTTCCTTATTTTCTCCCCCTCTTCTCCCCTCTCCTCCTCCCCCCTTTCCTCTCCCCCTTCCCCCTCCTCTCCCCCTTCCCCCTCCTCTCCCCCTTCCCCCTCTCCTGCTCTCCTTCCATCTCGCTCCTTTTCTTCTGCTTCTTTTATTTGCGCTTCCCCTCCCCCTTATCCCCTCTCTCCTCTCCCCTCTCCTCTCCTCTCCTCTCTTCCTCTCTCCTCTCCTCTCCTCTCCTCTCTTCCTCTCTCCTCTCTCCCCTCTCCTCTCCTCTCCTCTCTCCCCCTCTCCTCTCCTCTCCTCTCTCCCCTCTCCTCTCTCCTCTCCCCTCTCCTCTCCTCTCTCCCCTCTCCTCTCCT
>CM051020.1:16549995-16557495 GCA_027704905.1 Muraenolepis orangiensis | reverse complement strand
ATTCTGTTCTGCTCTAAACTCCTCAAGATTAGGGCTGTCAGCCTCCACTACCCCATCGGATGCTCTGGTCCTCTAGACCAGCCTCCTCTGGACCAGCCTCTAGACCAGCTTCTAGACCAGCCTCATCTAGACCAGCCATGGTCTCCTTCAGACCAGCCTCCTCTAGACCAGCCTCATCTAGACCAGCCCTGGTCTCCACTAGATCAGCACCTCAAGACCAGCCCTGGCCTCCTGTAGACCAGCCCTGGTCTCCTGTAGACCAGCCCTGGCCTCCTCTAGACCAGCCCTGGTCTCCTCTAGACCAGACCTGGTCTCCTCTAGACCAGACCTGGTCTCCTCTGGACCAGCCTCCTCTGAACCAGCCTCATCTAGACCAGCCTCTAGACCAGCCTCCTCTAGACCAGCCCCGGTATCCTCTAGACCAGCCTCATCTAGACCAGCCTCCTCTAGACCAGCCATGGTCTCCTCTGGACCAGCCTCCTCTGGACAAGCCTCTTCTGGACCAGCCTCCTCAAAACCAGCCTCCTCAAGACCAGCTTCATCTAGACCAGTCCTGGTCTCCTCTAGACCAGCCCTGGTCTCCTCTGGACCAGTTCTGGTCTCCTCTGGACCAGTTCTGGTCTCCTTTAGAGCAGCCCTGGTCTCTTCTGGACCATCCTCCTCTAGACCAGCCTCTAGACCAGCCTCCTCTGGACCAGTTCTGGTCTCCTCTGGACCAGTTCTGGTCTCTGCCAGGCTTCTTTCAGAACTGGTGATCCTTTGAATATCATTGTTCCAATTCTCTTATAGTTACAGTTATGACCTTCTCCTCCCCCAGCACCTCCTCTGAGCACCTCCTCCACCGGGAGAGAGGAGAGCGAGGGGGAAGAGAGGAGCAAGGACGAGGAGAGATGGGAGAGGAGAGAGGAGAGAGGAGTTAGGAGACAGGAATCCACTCCTCCTCATAATGACCGGAGACAGGAGGAGAGGGGGAGGAGCCTGGAGCTGAACAGTCCGGCTGACTCATCATCGCCGTGACAACGTGATGACAGCGTGATGTCAGCGGGAGACGGGCCGGTCGTCGGGGACAACCGAGGGACGGTTGACGCTGTGTCATCTCCCCCTGGCCATGAACTGGACAGCAAGCTAACACAACAAGCTAACAGAACGAGCCAACACAACAAGCAACAATACAATGAGCTGACAAGAGTGAACGACACGACAGTGATGGGCCTGATCGCCGGCGACGACGAGACAGCCTACAGGGAGGAGGTTGGATCACTGGAGCAGTGATCCAGGAAATGCCAGGAAAACAGCCTCGCCCTCAACGTCAAGAAGACCAAGGAGCTGATTGTGGACTTCAGGAAGCAGAGAGGAGAGCACAGCCCTATCTCCATCGACGGTGTTGCAGTAGAGAGGGTCAGCAGCTTCAAGTTCCTCGGCGTGCACATCTCCGAGGACCTCACATGGTCCATGCACACCACACACGTGGTGAAAAGGGCCCACCAACGCCTGTATTTCCTCAGGCGTCTGAGGAAATTCAGCATGGGCCCCCATATCCTGAGAACATTCTACATCGGCACCATCGAGAGTGTTCTTACAGGGTGTATCACCGCCTGGTACGGGAACTGTACCGCACTCGAGCGCAGAGCGCTTCAAAGGGTGGTGGGACGGCCCAGTATATCGTTGGAGGTGAGCTCCCCTCCCTCCTGGATATATACAACCAGCGGTGCGTGGCCAAGGCCAAACGCATCATAAAAGACAATGCCCACCCCAGCCACGAACTGTATTCACTGTTACCGTCAGGCAGGCGATACCGCAGTATCAAGTACCGTACAAATAGACTAAGAGATAGCTTCCAGAGTCAGGCCATCAGGCTGCTGAACAAGGGTGTATAGCATATAACAATGTATATTTTATTACATTGATTTATATATATATATTGCTCTTTTTCTGTGCTAATATATTGCATTATATATATGCATTTTTATATTTTCATATTTTTATATATTTAACTTTATACAGTCTGTACTTTTTACTTCTTTTTTATAACTGCTGTCTGTCGTCGGGTATTGCACATAAGATTTTCACTCATTGCTTATACTTGTATAAACTGGGATGTGACAATACACTTGACTTGACTTGACTTGAACACAACAAGCTAACAACAGCAACATTAATAGCGATAGCAACCTATAGGATGAAAAGACCAAGGTAAAAAGCCTCAATGATTATCGTCCAGTGGCTTTAACACCCATAGTCATGAAGTGCCTAGAGAAACATGTCATGTCGCATATTAACTTTTCCATCCCTGAGTCCCAAGACCCACTCCAGTTAGCATACAGACCAAACACAAACACACTACACACGGCCCTGGAGCACCTAGACAGGAGGGACACCTCAGGCGTCAGACTGCTGTTCATTGACTACAGCTCAGTGTTCAACACCATCATTCCCTCCAAGTTGGTCCTGAAACTGAGGGACCTAGGTCTGGGCGCCCCCATCTGTAACTGGATGATGAACTTCCTGACAGGCAGGCCTCAAGTGGGGAACCACATCTCATCCACTCTGGTCCTCAACACTGGAGCACCCCAAGGCTGCTGCCTCAGTCCCCGGCTGTACTCGCTGTACACACATGACTGTACTGCCACACACAACAGCAATTGAAACAGATGTTGTCCTTGATGACTGAACTAAGGAGCTCATCGTGGACTTCAGGAGCCACCGGGGCACCCACTCCACCATCAGCCTGGAAGGGACAGTCATCAGCTGCTTCTGTTTTCTAGGGCTACAGATTTCCGATGACCTGGCGTGGACCCGCAACACGGAGGTCATGCTGAAGAAGGCACACCAGCGCCTCTATGCCCTGCGGTGCCTCAGGAGAAGCGGAATTGGCAAACAGTGGCTAGTGAACTTCTACCGTGGCACCGTGGAGAGCGTCCTGACGGGTGGCGTCACTGTGTGGTACGGCAACACCACTGAACAGGACAAGAAAGACATCCAGAGGGTCGTGAGGACGGCAGAGAAGATCATGGGGTGTGCACTTCCATGCATTGAGGAGATCTATAGGACCAGATGTCGGAAGAAGGCCATCTCCATCACTAAGGACCTCAACCACCCTGGGCTCCATCTCTTCTCCCCCCTACCGCCTGGTCACCGGTTGCGCAGCATCCATCCAAGAACTACCAGGTTTAAGGATGGTTTTTATCCACAGACGCCTGTGCGCCTACTACATAGGAAGTACATAGGAACGCTTACTCCCCATTCCCTCCCGCAGTATAAATCTCAAAAACAACACCATAAAAATATAAATAATTTATACAATAAAATAAACAAAAAAAGAGCAGCAAAGTGACTTAAATGATATGTACATGTTTTTTTTAAAGATTCTTTTTTTTTTTACAAAAATCTTTCAAAAGCATAACATTGTCATTAACATTACACTGTCAGACTTTGCTGGACTTTCTGGACTCATTACAGTTACTGCACTGTACTGCACTGTATTCATGATGCTGCTGCACTACTGGCACTTTAAAATGCTTTAAATGCTTTTTTCACAATATAACACAATGAGATGTATATATCATCCATCAGTCACTTTGTTATTTTATATTCATTTTTTATTGTATTGTGTTGTATTAATTCATACTGCGGGAGGGAATGGGGAGTAAGCATTCCATTGTACTTGTTGCAAATAAACATCTTGAATCTTGAACCATTGTGTATGTTGGCATCAAGTGTTCATGTGTGTCTTGTTTGACGCTTTTTGATTTCCACGCATTTTCGGAGTCGGAGGAAAAGTCATTAAAAATGTTTCTTGTTGTGAACCAAATTACCTCCAATTTACAACACACACACACACACCCCCCTCTGTCCTCTTATAGGTCCTCTAATAGGGCCTTTAATAGGGCCTCTAATAGGGCCTTTAATAGGGCCTCTAATAGGTCCTCCTATAGGGCCTCTAATATGGCCTCTAATATGTCCTCTAATGGGGCCTCTAATAGGTCTTCTTATACAGCCTCTAATAGGTCCTCTAATAGAGCCTTTAATAGGGCCTCACATAGATCCTCTTATAGGGCCTCTAATAGGGCCTCCAACAGATAATTAGAGTCAAGTCAGCGAGGCTGTAGTCGTCTCTCCTCCCCGTCACACGTTCAGCAAAACATCGGCCAACAATAAACTACATCGTTATACAGTTAGATCAAATACACACAGGGTACACACACACACACACACCGGATACACTCCGGATACACACACACACCGGATACACACCAGATACACACACACACCGGATACACACCGGATACATACACACACACACACACACACACACACACACACACACACACCGGATACACACCGGATACACACACACACCGGATACACACCGGATACATACACACACACACACACACACACACACACACCGGATACACACCGGATACATACACACACACACACACACACACCGGATACACACCGGATACACACACACACCGGATACACACCGGATACATACACACACACACACACACACACCGACACACCGGATACACACACACACCGGATACACACCGGATACATACACACACACACACACACACACACACACACACACACCGGATACACACCAGATACACACACACACCGGATACACACCGGATACATACACACACACACACACACACACACACACACACACCGGATACACACCGGATACACACACACACCGGATACACACCAGATACACACACACACCGGATACACACCAGATACACACCGGATACACACACACACACACCGAATACACACCGGATACACACACACACCGGATACACACCGAATACACACACACACACACCGAATACACACCGGATACATACACACACACACACACACACACCACACACACCGGATACACACCGGATACACACACACACACACACCGGATACACACACACACACACATCGGATACACACCGGATACACACTGGATCACCACACACACACCGGATACACACCGGATACACACACACACCGGATACACACCGGATACACACTGGATACACACACACGCACACACACACACCGGATACACACTGGATACACACGCATACACACACACACACACACACACACACACACACACACACACACACACACACCGGATAGACACACGATGAAGTCGTGTTTCTGAGCAGTTCCTCCAAGCTGACACCTCCTCCTCCTCCTCCTCCAGGGTCCATCTCTGGTCTAACACTACAGTGATCAGTATATCATCAGAATATATCATAGAAAAACATAATATATCATCATTATATCAGAATAACATAATATATGATATGAAATCATATCAGAATATCAGAATATCAGAATATATGATCATAATAACATAATATTAGATCATAATTACATAATATTAGAATATTAGAGAGACCCCGCTCCGAGGAGAACCGGGGGGGGGGGGGCCGGGGACGGACCGGGACGGACCGGGGACTGACCGGGGGGACCGGGGACGAACCGGGGGGACCGGGGACCGACCGGGGGGACCGGGGACGAACCGGGGGACCGGCGGGGACCGGCGGGGGACCGGCGGGGGACCGGCGGGGGACCGGCGGGGGACCGGCGGGGGACCGGCGGGGGACCGGCGGGGGACGGAGCGGGGCTCCTCGTGCCCCAGCGGGGGTCGGTGCAGGAGGACCGAGCCACACGATGAGATAATAAGATTAGACCCGAATTAAACTTCAATGATTTAAATTAAATGAAAGCACCAACAACAGCGTTCATAACCAAGAGCTGTGCTTAGCGCGTCTCCAACATGATGTGGATATGATTAGGTTTATTAAATATGAAATATTATATTATTATTATTATTATGATGATGATGATGATGATGATGAGAGGGATGAACGCGTAACTCTGACGTGACGCGTCTCCTCGGACGGTTTTCATTCAACACTCAAATGAACAACAAGCATAAAGACGCACGTCTCTCCTACCGGTACCGGGGCTCGGTGAGCGACCCCCCGGCCAGGCGTCTCTCCCCCTGCTGGTCTCTCCTCCTGCTGGTCTCCTCCTCCTCCTGCTGGTCTCCTCCTCCTGCTGGTCTCTCCCCTTGCTGGTCTCCTCTCTCCTCCTGCTGGTCTCTCCCCCTGCTGGTCTCCTCCTCCTGCTGGTCTCCTCCTCCAGCTGGTCTCTCCCGGTAAATCCTCAGTGTCCTCTCAGTGATGTTCTCATGGTTGTGTGCCGGACACACAGATTTCGGTTCGCTGGGTACCCCCCGTGTGTGTGTGGGGGGGGGGGGGGGGAGGAGGAGGAGGTGGAGGAGGGGGGGGGGGTCCTCCGGTTCCGGTACTGAGGACCCGGGTCGTCCGCTCTGCGGAGGATCTGCTGCTGAGAGACTCAGCGAACAGCGAACAGCGCTCGGCTTCACCGGAAAACCAGGAGGCGTGGAATCCAGGATGGAGCGGAGCGGATCCGTCCGTCTTTTGGAAGTGACTCCGAGAATCCGCTTCATTGGAACTCTGAACTCAGTTCAGCTGATTGTTGGATTGATTTCTGTGATTCATCTTGGGAACAGTTAGTTAGTTCCAGCTCACCTGGCGGGGAACACCTGAGAGCAGAACTTATCAGGCTAACGGTCCGGACTGAAGAACACACACACACACACACACACACCACACACACCACACACACACACTGACACACACTTTAATGGAGAAACCTTTGAATTGACCAGCAGCCTCCCAGCAGACTGATCTCTGATCAATTGGCCTTCGGTCAGCTGAGGTCAGCAATCAGTCAGGGCGAGTCACATAGACATACTGCACAGAGAGAGAGAGAGAGAGAGAGAGAGAGAGAGACAGAGAGAGAGAGAGAGAGAGAGAGAGAGAGAGAGAGAGAGGGCGTGTCACATAGACATACTGCACAGAGAGAGAGAGAACGAGAGAACAAGTCAAAAGTAACATCCCTCTCTCTCCCCCCTCCCCTCTCTCTCTCTCTCTCACTCCCTCTCTGGTTTACAATCTAATGTTATGATCTGAAATTGAATGCAACCTAATCTAATCTGATCTAATGTAATCCAGTCAATCTCATTTATTCTAATCTAATGTAATCTATTCTTAATCAAGTGTAATCTAACCTAATCAAATCCGAATCAAACATATCTGTTGATACTGTTGATCAAATGTATTAAATGGTAAATTATAACACCAATAGGTAAATAATAAAGTAATAAAATGCAGTAAATATGATATAATAATACATCTTTACCTGATGAATCAGGTGTTCCAATATAAAACCTTACACCGTGTAGCGATCCAGTCAGTCCAGGAGATCCACTCCGGGTCTTCATATTCTCCTCGGCTCCGCCAGCAACAGTCTGCCAATAATCGATAATCAATAATTCACGGAGAGGAGAGGTGGCGGCTTTAGAGCTCTTGCATATCATTAAACACTCACTGCTTCATACCATCAAACACTCACTGCTTCATATCATCATACACTCACTGCTTCATA
>CM051020.1:16532495-16544995 GCA_027704905.1 Muraenolepis orangiensis | reverse complement strand
GTGAGGCTGTTTCAACCAGCCTCTAATCAGTCTCACTGAGGCCAGGTGAGGCTGCTTCAACCAGCCTCTAATCAGTCTCACTGAGGCCATGTGAGGCTGCTTCAACCAGCCTCTAATCAGTCTCACTGAGGCCAGGTGAGGCTGCTTCAACTAGACTCACTCCACAATGGTGTAATCCATTATATCTTCCAGGTATCGTGATGGTAGTACTTTAAGATGCAAGATTCAAGAGATACTTGGTGTTTATACAGGTATATCTCCAGCTGTTACATATAATAAGCAGTATGACATACCTGTGCAGGTGTTTTCAAGCAGAGTACGGAGGACGTCACCCTGAAGTACTTGACCCCTCTGACCCCGGCCAGCTGGTCTCTGTTCGTCTGGGACTTCATATACGTCTGGCTGTTCTTCATGTTCCTCTACTTCCTGGCTGGCCTCTGCAGAAGGTAGAGACCACTAGAAACCAATAGAGACCAGTGGTAGACCACTAGAGCTGGTACACTAACCCAGGACCTGGTAGTAGTAGACTACCCAGGACCTGGTGGACTACCCAGGACCTGGTAGACTACCCAGGACCTGGTGGACTACCCAGGACCTGGTAGTAGTGGACTACCCAGGACCTGGTGGACTACCCAGGACCTGGTGGACTACCCAGGACCTGGTAGACTACCCAGGACCTGGTGGACTACCTAGGACCTGGTAGTAGTGGACTACCAAGGACCTGGTAGTAGTGGACTACCCAGGACCTAGTGGACTGCCCAGGACCTGGTAGTAGTGGACTACCCAGGACCTGGTAGTAGTGGACTGCCCAGGACCTGGTAGTAGTGGACTACCCAGGACCTGGTAGTAGTGGACTACCCAGGACCTAGTGGACTGCCCAGGACCTGGTAGTAGAGGACTACTCAGGACCTGGTGGACTACCCATGACCTGGTGGACTGACCCAGCTGTTGTCCACAGGGGCGTGTATGAGTGGATGTACACCAGTCCAGCTGTTCTCCCCTATGGATTCCATGTGTCCCTGGTCATCAACATGGGTCTGAACATCAGCTGGATCTTCCTGTTCCACCAAGAGTAACACACTTTAATTCTACTTCCTCTTCCTCTTCCTCCAAGAGTAACACACTTTAATTCTACTTCCTCTTCCTCTTCCTCCAAGAGTAACACACTTTAATTCTACTTCCTCTTCCTCTTCCTTCAAGAGTAACACACTTTAATTCTACTTCCTCTTCCTCTTCCTCCAAGAGTAACACACTTTAATACTACTTCCTCTTCCTCTTCCTCCAAGAGTAACACACTTTAATTCTACTTCCTCTTCCTCTTCCTCCAAGAGTAACACACTTTAATACTACTTCCTCTTCCTCCAAGAGTAACACACTTTAATACTACTTCCTCTTCCTCTTCCTCCAAGAGTAACACACTTTAATACTACTTCCTCTTCCTCTTCCACCAAGAGTAACACACTTTAATACTACTTCCTCTTCCTTTTCCTCTGAGAGTAACACACTTTAATACTACTTCCTCTTCCTTTTCCTCTGAGAGTAACACACTTTAATACTACTTCCTCTTCCTTTTCCTCTGAGAGTAACACACTTTAATACTACTTCCTCTTCCTCCAAGAGTAACACACTTTAATACTACTTCCTCTTCCTCTTCCTCTGAGAGTAACACACTTTAATACTACTTCCTCTTCCTCTTCCACCAAGAGTAACACACTTTAATACTACTTCCTCTTCCTCTTCCTCCAAGAGTAACACACTTTAATACTACTTCCTCTTCCTCTTCCTCCAAGAGTAACACACTTTAATACTACTTCCTCTTCCTCTTCCACCAAGAGTAACACACTTTAATACTACTTCCTCTTCCTCTTCCTCCGAGAGTAACACACGTGTGTGTGTGTTAATGTGTGTGTGTGTAAATATGTGTGTGTGTATGCTTGTGTATGTGTATGTGTGTGTGTTAATGTGTGTGTGTGTGTGTGTGTATGTGTGTTAATGTGTGTGTGTGTGTGTGTGTGTGTGTGTGTTAATATATGTGTGTGTGTGTGTGTGTGTGTGTGTGTTAATATATGTGTGTGTGAATGTGTGTGTGTGTGTATGTGTGTTAATATATGTGTGTGTGAATGTGTGTGTGTGTGTGTATGTGTGTTAATATATGTGTGTGTGAATGTGTGTGTGTGTGTGTTCCAGGATGCTCCTCCCATGTCTGATCATCTCCGCCCTGCTGTCCCTCTCGGTGTACCTGCTGCTGTTCTTCTCCTGTCAGGGTCTGAAGGTGTACGGCGGCTGGCTGCACACCCACCACCCCGCAGATCTCTGGGCCATCCGGCTCCTGGTAACACGGATGCTTCTACATACAGATAGAGTATAGATCTATAGTGAGTACTGCTATCATATAGTAGTATTACAGCATGAATTGTGTCCAGGTGCAGAACGGGGTGGAGTTGTATGCAGCCTGGTCCAGCATCTCCACCCTGATGAGTGTGTCCATCTACCTGGAGCACTACACCCCCACCTCCAGATGTGACTGCGCCACCTTCTCCCTCATGGTGCTGCTCATGGAGCTGCTAGCTTGGTGAGTTAGCGTACCTCCCAAACCTCTAACCCTAACCCTAATCTTAACCCTAACTCTAACCCTAAACCCCTAACCCTTACATTAACCCCCTAAACCTAACCCTAACCCCCTAACCCTGACCCTAACCCTAACCTAACCTAACCTAACCTAACCCTAACCCCCTAAACCTAACCATAACCCCCTAAACCTAACCCTAACCTAACCATAACCCTAACCCCCTAACCCTAACTCTAACTCTAACCCTAACCCCCTAACCCTAACCCCCTAACCCTAACCTAACCATAACCCTAACCCCCTAAACCTAACCCTAACCCCCTAACCCTAACCCCCTAACCCTAACCCTGACCCTAACCCCCTAACCCTGACCCTAACCCCCTAACCCTAACTCTAACCCCCTGACCCTAACCCCCTAACCCTGACCCTAACCCCCTAACCATAACCCTAACCCCCTGACCCCCTAACCCTAACCCCCTAACCCTAACCCCCTAAGCCTAACTCCCTGACCCTAACTAAAGTAGACCATGCTAACCCCGCACCTCCAGGTTCCTGTTGGAGAACTTCTACCTGGACGAACACGTCCGCTACGTCCTGACGGGCTACCCTGTGGTCATCCTCTGGCTGTCGGGCAGCATCAGCCAGTCCTCCTCCCCAGGGAGCCATCTCTACATCTTCACTGGTACCACCTACGCCCTACTCCCTACTCCCTACTCCCTCTCTACTACTTCACTGTAGAGGACTAGATAGTGAGATCCTTCCCTCGTTCCCTACTCCCTCTCTACTACTTCACTGTAGAGGACT
Organism: Muraenolepis orangiensis; assembly: GCA_027704905.1. NCBI lineage: Eukaryota > Metazoa > Chordata > Actinopteri > Gadiformes > Muraenolepididae > Muraenolepis > Muraenolepis orangiensis. Next base: position 16,541,625 of record CM051020.1, on the reverse strand, counting down.
AGATAGTGAAATCCTTCCCTCGTTCCATACTCCCTACTCCCTCTCTACTAGTTCACTGTAGAGGACTAGATAGTGAAATCCTTCCCTCGTTCCCTACTCCCTACTCCCTCTCTACTAGTTCACTGTAGAGGACTAGATAGTGAAATCCTTCCCTCGTTCCCTACTCCCTCTCTACTAGTTCACTGTAGAGGACTATATAGTGAAATCCTTCCCTCGTTCCCTACTCCCTCTCTACTAGTTCACTGTAGAGGACTATATAGTGAAATCCTTCCCTCGTTCCCTACTCCCTCTCTACTAGTTCACTGTAGAGGACTATATAGTGAAATCCTTCCCTCGTTCCCTACTCCCTCTCGAGTAGTTCAATGTAGAGGACTGTATAGTGAAATCCTTCCCTCGTTCCCTACTCCCTACTCCCTCTCTAGTAGTTCAATGTAGAGGACTATATAGTGAAATCCTTCCCTCGTTCCCTACTCCCTCTCTAGTAGTTCAATGTAGAGGACTATATAGTGAAATCCTTCCCTCGTTCCCTACTCCCTCTCTAGTAGTTCAATGTAGAGCTGAGTGTTCTGAGGTCTGTTCCTCATGTGGCTCAGTGTTCTGAGGTCTGTTCCTCATAGAGCTGAGTGTTCTGAGGTCTGTTCCTCATGTGGCTCAGTGTTCTGAGGTCTGTTCCTCATGTGGCTCAGTGTTCTGAGGTCTGTTCCTCATAGAGCTGAGTGTTCTGAGGTCTGTTCCTCATGTGGCTCAGTGTTCTGAGGTCTGTTCCTCATGTGTTCTTCTTTCTCCTGTACCAGGGGTGATCCTGCTGACCGCCTGCGTGATGTTTCTGGTCCGCGTTCCCCTGGTGACGTGGAGACACCTCAGGAGACCCCTCTACAGCGACCCCTTCATGGTGCGCTCCCCGGGGGAGATCGCCCTGACCCAGAGGAGGGTCTTCCTCTGACCTTCTCAATGTTCTCCATTGTGTTTGTACATCATGTTGTTGTAAAAATAAAGAAGTTTGAATCTCAACTAAAGAGTCTTCCTACCACACACACACCAGTCAGTCAGTCAGTCATTCACACACTCACACACACACACACACACACACACGCACACACACACACACACACACACACATTAAACCTTGATTGTGGGTGCCCTCCATAAAACCAGCAGCCAGCTGCTCTAATCAAGCCAGAGTCCATCCTATAAAAGCTGCCCAGCAGTCAGTAGACGTCTCCAGGTGTCCCAGGTAGGTACCGGGTGTCCCCAGGTGGGTACCAGGTGTCCCCAGGTGGGTACCAGGTGTCCTCAGGTGAGTACCAGGTGTCCCCAGGTGTCCCCAGGCCCATCTGATAGACAGAGGAGCTCTGGTCACGTGACCTGGCCACAGCCATCGTCCTGGCAACCGTAACTCACACACTCTCTCTCTCTCTCTCTCTGTTTCTCTGTTTCTCTCTCTCTCTCTCTCTCTCTCTCTCATCCTCTCTCTCTCTGTTTATCTCTCTCATCCTCTCTCTCTCTGTTTCTCTCTGTCTCTGTCTCTCTCTATCTCTCTGTTCTGTAAATCAATTAAATTCAATGAAGTTCTAAAGAGTTCTGTCTGTCTGTTGGATGATAAATACACATTTGGTGTTGGGAACAAAGCAAGGGAACAAAGCGTGTGTTCACAGCACTGAGCAGGATGTGAGGACCTGAAGCCGCGTTAGTTAAACATTCCCCAGTTATGACCGACCTATAACCCCAACTCTCTCTCCCTAAGAAGTAAACACTTCTCCTCATGTCATCTTCAACCTTCCAGAAGGTTCTCCGTGAACCGCCCATCACGTTCCACGTCTGTGTTACATGCTGTTGGCGAGGAGTGGACCTCAGCCGTGGTCCGAACCGTCGCCATGGTTACCACGTCACGGTCAGCCTCCCGAGCCGGAGGCTAACGAGGATGTCACAGCGATGGTAGTGGTGTTCTGTAGCTGTCTTCCAGGAACCGTCCCCCTGGAGGTCAGGGGGACGGGGGGGGGGGACGACAGCTGGAACATGACAAACATCTGGACACCGGCCTGCTCACTCACGTCCCAGCAGTACGACTCCCAACTCACACAACAACATCACACAAAACATTAACACTACACTGTTTTGCTCGATTTTAAAATAAATCTGAGGAGAAACCATAGTACCAGAGTACCATATATTTGACCACTAGATGACGCTCTAGCCGAACCCCAGAACTGACAATCATCACCACAACATCCTCGTCTGATGGACAGTCTGAACAAAAAGGAGGGTCGTTCACTTCTGTACACACACACACACACACACACACACGGGTAAGCAAACACTCTTGTGTAATATTGCTTGCACAATCCTATTGTCTCTTTTCTGTTCTAACCCTGTATTTAGCAGTAAACTGTTTAGATCAAAAGTCCACCTCCTCCCCCTCTTATATACTTACTTACCTGTATATATACCTATTATTAGTATGCTCATATCCCACTTTATACTTAGTAGTCTGTCTTTTAGCAACTGTAAACTGTCAATTATATATTACCATGCACTTTACTGCAACATTTGCACTCTGGTTAGATGTACTGTACTTGTGCTGTGCAATGACAATACATTAGAATCTAATCTAATGTAATCTAATCGAATCGAATCTAATCTAATCTAATCTCTGGTTAGGGAGCATTCTGGACCAACAGGACCCACAGGGAGACTCGGAAAAACTAGAACAAGAAACACTAAAGTTTAACGAGAAGAAACTCTAAAGAACAACCCGTTCCTGGTGGTTAACAAACAGGTCAACAGCGGACATGCGTGGAGTGTCAATAGAACGCCGCTTGTTTGACCACAGAAACTCCACACAATAACGGGACAAAACGTTATATAAAAAAGTTTAATAGTTTTTTACTTTTCTTTCTTTTATAAAAGTATTGCCACACAATTGAGATGATTCCAACATTTGTTTACTTCAAAAAGCGAGCTAGATCCTGTCTGGTTAGATCTAGTCTAAGATAAATAAAATATAAAGTTATGGGTTTAATAAAAAACCTTAAATATGCAACATGCTGGTCATGTTAAAGAACTAAACATACTCACAGCTTAAGTAGTCATTAAGAGTCTGTATTGACATTGACATGGAATAATAACTATGTTATATATAACAATATGTTCTAAAGATATGGTTCACTAATTATCACTAAATAATCCACAAACAAAAAAAACATATGGACAGGCTCCAGGCAGTGGGTTAAAACAGTGTTACAAACCTGTGTTATAAATAAAGATTTACAATACTGAATAATGCACCAGGGTTAGATGCTGTCGGAGGTTTTCTGGGGAACATTTAGTTGCAAAAGACAAAGTTTATAGAGGAAAGCCTTTCTCTGGTTTCTGTGTTAAAGTTTGTTGGGTGAAAAGTTTGTTTGACAGTTTGTCATTCAGTCCCAGCGTGACATCACAGACCAACCGACCAATGACAGGTCCTCACTCCAGGAGGTCCGTCTCGAAGGGGACCAGGTGGTAGTAGGACAGGTTGGTGTGGTAGGCCTCGGCCTCCTCGCCGCAGGCCTCGAGGTCGGGGGCCAGGAAGCCTCCGTCGTCGTACCTGGAACCAGACCAGAGCTGTTTTGTGAGGTTTATTACTTTTTAGTAGAAGTAGTAGAAATTCTTTATTGTGGTTGTACAACGGGGTGCAATCAGTACACTCAGCAGCAGTTAGGAAGAACATAAATAGTTAAAGCGGGGGGGGAGGAAGGGGAACTCTGCACACCCAGACCAGGAAGGAAGAGGTGTGCACACTCTTCCTGTGTGTGTGTGTGTGTGTGTGTGTGTGTGTGTGTGTGTGTGTGTGTGTGTGTGCGTGTATGTGTGTACACACGTGTGTGCATGCATGCATGGAATTCCACATTTGCATTCAAGGAATTCCACACACACACACACACACACACACACACACACACACGTCCGGTCAGGAGGAACAAAGCGTTCTCTCCCAGAGGATGAAACGGCCACCTCTGGCCTCGTTGAGTGGAGTCTGGATCATGAGGGTCTCCAGCAGCAGATGGATCAGGCTGGCTGTGGTCGCGTCCTTCTTCAATTAATATATTGATATATGGATGTATCAATTAAATGTATATATGTATATCAATTATATTTATATATGATATAAATTATATTTATATATGACATAGAATATGTTTGAGCATGAACCTTTGTTTTGAGAAATGCACTCAGGATGACAGTGAGAGATATTCTACGACGTCATGACACAAATAAACCCTTAGTGACCGATGGCTGTAGTGACCGTCCGCCTGCGTTTCAGCAGAGCACACTTCAGAAGGCTCTCTATGAACCGCCCATCACGTCCACGTCTCTGTTTTACTAGTTGTCGGCGAGGTGTTGCTGCCACGGTCCGAAACCGTCGTCATGGTTACCAACGGACCTCAGTTTGAGAACCCCTGCTCTAGAGCACCACACAGACCTCAGAGCTCTCAGAGAGTCAGTCTGTGTGGTGGACCCCCAGAGCTCTTAGAACTCAGTCTGTGTGGTGGACCTCAGAGCTCTCAGAGAGTCAGTCTGTGTGGTGGACCCCCAGGGCTCTTAGAACTCAGTCTGTGTGGTGGACCTCAGAGCTCTGAGAGTCAGTCTGTGTGGTGGACCTCAGAGCTCTGAGAGTCAGTCTGTGTGGTGGACCTCAGAGCTCTGAGAGTCAGTCTGTGTGGTGGACCCCAGAGCTCTGAGAGTCAGTCTGTGTGGTGGACCTCAGAGCTCTTAGAACTCAGTCTGTGTGGTGGACCTCAGAGCTCTGAGAGTCAGTCTGTGTGGTGGACCTCAGAGCTCTGAGAGTCAGTCTGTGTGGTGGACCTCAGAGCTCTGAGAGTCAGTCTGTGTGGTGGATCTCAGAGCTCTGAGAGTCAGTCTGTGTGGTGGACCTCAGAGCTCTGAGAGTCAGTCTGTGTGGTGGACCCCAGAGCTCTGAGAGTCAGTCTGTGTGGTGGACCCCAGAGCTCTGAGAGTCAGTCTGTGTGGTGGACCTCAGAGCTCTGAGAGTCAGTCTGTTTGACCGTGGACCCCAGAGCTCTCAGCATGTGAAGGTGAACTCACGTGTGCTCCTCAGAGTCGGTGGAGGACGGTCTCTCCAGGTCCGACGGGGTCTGGTCCAACGCGATGGTCTCGGTGTTGGCCAGACAGAAACCGTTGGAGCGCAAAATCTCTGGAGAGCAGAACAGAGCTTCAACTGGTTTGGTTTCACCAACGTTAACCTACGTTACGTGAACCTTCTCTCAAACTAAATTGATTTGAATGGTGACGTCACCGCGAGGACGTCTTATTGCTGACGGGAGTCCTAACATGTGAAACAGGATGTGGGGGGAGGGGGAGGGAGTATTGATCTCTCTCTTAAGAAAGAGAGATCAACATGAAGCCGGTTGGCTCCGTCAGACCCAACCGGGTCTGACGGAGCCAACCGGGTCAGACCCAACCGGGTCCCGGACCCAACCCAACCGGACCCAACCGGGTCTGACGGAGCCAACCGGCTTCATGGGTTTGTCTCACACAAACACAAACGCTTTCAGAGAAGATTCTCATTCTAAAAGTGTTGTCATGGTGACCGGCCTGACCCCTGGTTGGGGGTCATGAGGTTCAACTAACTGTCGTTTTTTTTGTTCATTTTAACAGTTTGAACCTGTTCTTAAACCTGCACTATCTACATTTTATCATTAGCAGCCTAGCTCCAGTTATAGATATATAACCTCTAGAGCCGTAGCTCCAGTTATAGATATATAACCTCTAGAGCGGTAGCTCCAGTTATAGATATATAACCTCTAGAGTCGTAGCTCCAGTTATAGATATATAACCTCTAGAGTCGTAGCTCCAGTTATAGATATATAACCTCTAGAGCGGTAGCTCCAGTTATAGATATATAACCTCTAGAGTCGTAGCTCCAGTTATAGATATATAACCTCTAGAGTCCTAGCTCCAGTTATAGATATATAACCTCTAGAGTCGTAGCTCCAGTTATAGATATATAACCTCTAGAGCGGTAGCTCCAGTTATAGATATATAACCTCTAGAGCGGTAGCTCCAGTTATAGATATATAACCTCTAGAGCGGTAGCTCCAGTTATAGATATATAACCTCTAGTCATAGCTCTAGTTATAGATATATAACCTCTAGAGTCGTAGCTCCAGTTATAGATATATAACCTCTAGAGTCGTAGCTCCAGTTATAGATATATAACCTCTAGTCATAGCTCCAGTTATAGATATATAACCTCTAGAGTCGTAGCTCCAGTTATAGATATATAACCTCTAGAGCGGTAGCTCCAGTTATAGATATATAACCTCTAGAGCGGTCGCTCCAGTTATAGATATATAACCTCTAGAGCGGTAGCTCCAGTTATAGATATATAACCTCTAGAGCGGTAGCTCCAGTTATAGATATATAACCTCTAGAGTGGTAGCTCCAGTTATAGATATATAACCTCTAGAGCGGTAGCTCCAGTTATAGATATATAACCTCTAGAGCGGTAGCTCCAGTTATAGATATATAACCTCTAGAGTCGTAGCTTCTGTTCTACCTGATAAGTGGAGAGGGTTCTGGAAGCGCTGCTCCTTGTCGTTCCTCAGCAGCTGGTCCAGAGGCGAACGCTCGAAGAAGGTCAGCATGACCTCCGACCTCGAGAACTGGACAGAGACGCATAAACAGAGAGGATATATACTGTGGTATAATGTATTAGATATATATACTATACATACTGAAGTAGAGTATAGTATATATCATACATCATATATACAGAGAAGATATATACTGTGGTATAATGTATTAGATATATACTATATATACTGAAGTAGAACATAATGTATTTGATATATATATACTATATATACTGAAGCAGAGTATACTGTATTATATATTCTATACATACTGTAGGAGAGTATAGTATATATCATACATCATATATACAGAGTATGATGTATGATATATACTGTAGTAGAGTTAATAGAGTTAAGTGCTCTAGTGCATTCTACTGTACTTTACTATACTCTACTGTACTCTACTGTACTTTTTTGTGTTATACTGTACTCTATTGTGTTCTACCATCATCTACTGTATTCTACTGTACTCTACTGTTCTCTACTGTACTCTACTGTACTCTACCGTACTCTACTATACTCTACTGTACTCTATTGTACTCTACCGTACTCTACTATACTCTACCGTACTATATTGTACTCTACTATACTCTACTGTACTCTACCGTACTCTACTGTACTCTACCGTACTCTATTGAGCTCTACCGTACTCTACCGTACTCTACTGTACTCTCCCGTACTCTACTATACTCTACTGTACTCTATTGAGCTCTACCGTACTCTACTATACTCTACCGTACTCTACTGTACTCTACTGTACTCTATTTTACTCTACCGTACTCTACTGTACTCCACCGTACTCTACTGTACTCTACCAAACTCTACCGTACTCTACTATACTCTACTGTACTCTACCGTACTCTACTGTACTCTACCTTCCAGGGCAGGTTAATTGCGCTCTTCAACAGTATCTCCACCTCGTTAAGCTTCAGCTCGATGTCACTGGCTTCTCTGATCTTCACCAGCCCTAAAACACACAATATGACATATTATATATATATACACATACAATATGACATATTATATATATATATAAACACACAGTATGACATATTATATACATATAAACACACAATATGACATATTATATATATATAAACACACAGTATGACATATTATATATATATAAACACACAGTATGACATATTATATACATATAAACACACAATATGACATATTATATATATATAAACACACAGTATGAAATATTAAATATATATGGAACACACAATATTAAGTAAAAATAAAGTTTTAATTAAATATATATGGAACAAACTATAATAAATAAATATGGAAAACACAATTTTTCCTTCAAATATGCATTTATATTTCCCTTGTGATGTGTGATGATCAGATATTAATATAAGACTATAGAGCTATAATATGATATGACTATAATATAGACTATAATAAGACTATAGAGCTTAGGAGGTTAGTTGTGATATTCTGCTGGTATTGAAAGCATCTGAAACAGAAGTCCTGTCAACCAAACCATAAACTCAGGGACCGAGTGACCAGAGGTTTGGGGATAGGTAATGAAGACTGGGTAATGACAGACTGGGTAATGACAGACTGGGTAATGACAGACTGGGTAATGACAGACTGGGTGATGACAGACTAGGTGATGACAGACTGGGTGATGACAGACTGGGTGATGACAGACTGGGTAATGACAGACTGGGTGATGACAGACTGGGTAATGACAGACTGGGTAATGACAGACTGGGTAATGACAGACTGGGTGATGACAGACTAGGTGATGACAGACTGGGTGATGACAGACTGGGTAATGACAGACTGGGTAATGACAGACTGGGTAATGACAGACTGGGTAATGACAGACTGGGTGATGACAGACTAGGTGATGACAGACTGGGTAATGACAGACTGGGTGATGACAGACTGGGTGATGACAGACTGGGTGATGACAGACTGGGTAATGACAGACTGGGTAATGACAGACTGGGTGATGACAGACTAGGTGATGACAGACTGGGTAATGACAGACTGGGTGATGACAGACTGGGTAATGACAGACTGGGTGATGACAGACTGGGTAATGACAGACTGGGTGATGACAGACTGAGTAATGACAGTTCTTAAGGCTCCACTGAGAGCTGTGTTTAGGAACACAACTGACGCTTTGGTCAGTTGTTGTTTTTACTTAAAGTTTATTTCAGGAAGAGAGAGAACTAAGTTGTTTTAAAAAACGTATATAATAATATTTGTATATTTTATTGGATAACAGATGTTTTATTGGGGGTCAGAGAGCAGAGGTCACAACGTCATGAAAAGGCTGTTTCCACGTTTCCCTGACAACAGACGTAGGCCTCAGAGGAGCCATGACCTCATCACCACAGCGTCCCGTGGTGATGATGATCATCGATCCCCCTTGCACTATGAGGTCATGGGATGTAAAGAATGATTCTGGTCTTCTGTTAATCGACACGCCGGCTGAGCTGCTGCTCACCGTCTGGGAGAATATCAGTGTTAGCGTT
>CM051020.1:16502495-16527495 GCA_027704905.1 Muraenolepis orangiensis | reverse complement strand
AATCATATATTGGGATACAAGCTGTCTTCCTAATGACCTGTCTACTGTCTAACCCCTACCTGCTCCTTAATGACCTGTCTCTGTACTGTCTAACCCCTACCTGCTCCTTAATGACCCGTCTCTGTACTGTCTAACCCCTACCAGGTCTATTTGGGACAGGGAGGAAAGGTGGGAGGGAGGATAGGGAGGGGGAGAGGTGGGAGAGAAGGGGGAGAAAGGTCAGAGGAAGGGGAGAGAGGTCAGAGGAAGGGGAGAGAGGTCAGGAGGGGAGGGAGGGAGGGGAGAGAGGTCAGCATCCTGACCGCCTGGTGGATGAATCTGTTCCTGAGCCTGGTGGTGCTCGAGTGGAGGCTGCGGAACCTTCTCCCGGAAGGCAGGAGGTTGAAGAGGAAGTTGGAGGGGTGGGTGGGGTCACCCACAATGCTGAGTGCTTTGCGGGTGAGGCGGGTGTTATATATGTCCTGTAGTGATGGGAGTGAGATGCCGATGATCCTCTCAGCAGTGTTCACCATGCGCTGCAGTTGTCTCATCGTTGTGGCTGATGAGACCCACCACAGTAGTGTCGTCAGCAAACTTCACGATGTGGTTGAAGCTAAAGTTGGGTGTGCAGTCATGGGTCAGCAGGGTGAAGAGCAGGGGGCTGAGCACACATCCCCCCTTGTGGGGCCCCCGTACTCAGTATGAGGGGGTTTGAGGTGTTGTTGTTGTTGACCCAAACAGCTTGTGGTATCTCTGTGAGGAAGTCCAGCAACCAGTTGCAGAGAGAGGGGCTGAGGCCCAGGTCTATAAGTGTTGAAAGCTGAGCTGAAGTCTAAGAATAGCATTCTAACATATGAGTTCTTAGTTTCCAGGTGTGTGAGGGCTGTGTGAAGAGCGGAGGAGATTGCATCCTCTGTGGACCATTTAGTTCGGTAGGCAAACTGAAACGGGTCCAGGGAGGGAGGGATTTGATCTGCTTCATGACCAGCCTTTCGAAGCACTTCATGATGGTAGAAGTCAGTGCATCAGGGCGGTAGTCGAAGCAGGATGGAGATGAATGAATGAATGATCAAGATGTCCACCATCGTGCCTGTCCCTAAACAACGAAAGGTAACATGCCTGAACGACTATAGACCTGTAGCCCTCACCTCGATTGTCAGCAAATGCTTCGAGAGGTTGGTCAAGGACTTAATTTGCTCCGTGTTACCTGCCACACTGGACCCATGACAATTTGCATATGTCAAAACAGATCCACGGACAACGCAATTGCCATGGCCCTCCACACTGCCCTTTCCCACCTGGAGGGAAAGAACTGTTATGTGCGAATGCTGTTTGTGGACTACAGCTCAGCGTTCAACACGATAGTTCCTGCCAAGCTCGACACCAAGCTTAGAGGTCTAGGCGTGCCCCCATCCACATGCAGCTGGATACTGGACCTCCTGTCGGACCGCCGCCAAGTGGTGAGGATGGGCAGCACCACCTCAGAGCCACTGACCCTCAACACGGGAGCCCCCCAGGGATGCGTGCTGAGCCCTCTCCTCTACTCCCTCTACACCCACGACTGCATGGCTATGCACAGCTCCAACGTCATCATCAAGTTTGCTGACGACACGACAGTGATGGGCCTGATCGCCGGCGACGACAAGACAGCCTACAGGGAGGAGGTTGGATCGCTGGAGCAGTGGTGCCAGGAGAACAGCCTTGCCCTCAACGTCAAGAAGACCAAGGAGCTGATTGTGAACTTCAGGAAGCAGAGAGGAGAGCACAGCCCTATCTCCATCGACGGTGTTGCAGTAGAGAGGGTCAGCAGCTTCAAGTTCCTCGGCGTGCACATCTCCGAGGACCTCACATGGTCCACGCACACCACACACGTGGTGAAAAGGGCCCAACAATGCCTGTATTTCCTCAGGCGTCTGAGGAAATTCAGCATGGGCCCCCGCATCCCGAGAACATTCTACACCGGCACAATCGAGAGTGTTCTTACAGGGTGTATCACCGCCCGGTACCGTCAGGCAGGCGATACCAGTATCAAGTGCCGCACAAACAGACTTAGAGACAGCTTCCACAGTCAGGCCAACAGGCTGCTGAACAAGGGTGTATAGCATATAACAATGTATATATTATTACATTGATTTATATATATATTGCTCTTTTTCTGACATATTGCATTTTATATATTGCATTTTTATATATTTAACTTATACAGTTTTGTACTTTGTATTTTTATCCTAATTTTTTATAACTGCTGTCTGTCGTCGGGTATTGCACATAAGACTTTCAGTCATTGCTTATACTTGTGTAAACTGTGAAGGGACAATACGCTTGACTTGACTTGACTTCTTTTGCACAGGAATGATGGTAATTTCCTTGAAGCACAAGCTTACAACAGCCTGGCTCAGGGAGGTGTTAAAGATGTCTGTAAGGACATCTGTGAGCTCCTCTGCGCAGTCCCTCAGCACACGACCAGGGATGTTGCCAGGTCCAGGAGCCTTGCAGGTGTTAGTCCTCCGCAGTGTACTCCTCACACGGGCTGGTGACAGACACAAAGCCTGGTCGTCGGTGTGTGTGTGTGTGTGTGTGTGTGTGTGTGTGTGTGTGTGTGTGTGTGTGTGTGTGTGTGTGTGTGTGTGTGTGGGGGGGGGGGGGGTTCTGCGCAGGTGTGTTGAGCCGTTGAGGTTGTTGAGGCAGGGAGAACCAGAAGGGTTTTCATACTCTCTCTCTCTCTCTCTCTCTCTCTCTCTCTCTCTCTCTCTCTCTCTCTCTCTCTCTCTCTCTCTCTCTCTCTCTCTCTCTCTCTCTCTCTCTCTCTCTCTCTCTCTCTCTCTCTCTCTCTCTCTCTCTCAGTAGGTCAGGGTGAGGGTGTCTTGCTCTCTCTCTCACGCTCTATTCTTACTGATTCAGGATTCTTCAACGTTCCCTCATGGTGACATTAATAAAGATATTTATCTGTACTATATTACAGTCAATGGAAATATGAATAACTTCATTTGTAAAGCACCTTTCATACAATAATTGCAGCTCAAAATGTTCTTCACACTTGTGTTAAATACACATTAGCTTTGCAGAAAACATATAAATATAAATATTCATTTGAAAATAGGCTAGCAGTGCAGAAACAGATACAAGCAACAGTTCTAAAAACCGGATTTACACGTTTTAAAACACTTCGGCTCCTCAGCTGTTAGACACCAGACTCTTGACTCTACGAGAGTAGAGAGAGAGAGAGAGAGCGATTAGAGATTATACATTCAAGATGTTTTTATTGGCCATTTGCAACAAGTACAATGGAATGCTTTCTCCCCATTCCCTCCCAAAGTATGAATTTACTAAAACAATATACTATACAATGTTCTATACTTATGTTCTATACTTATATACTATACTATACAAAGAGAGACCTAGAGAGACAGATAGCAAGGCAAAGAGAGACAGAGGGAGACAGAGAGAGAGACAGACCACAACATTTCAATCAACATCGTACACTGTACCAAATAAACCAAATCTGAATCTGAAACGACCGCCGCCCCCTGGTGGCCACTAAGAGGAACTTCTCATGGGGGTGGGGGGGGGGGTCACTGCTGCAGTACCACACACCAGCTACCAGCGGCGCTGTAGTAGAGGGGTCCGGGCTCGGGTCCCTGTGTAGTCATGGCGACCGCTGCTTCCTGTCAACACCGGAAGAAGAAGACGAAGACGACGGGGCGGGCCTTGGAGTGACGAGCAAAATGGCCGACGTCGAGATGGACATCGCGTCCAGAAGAATGAATAACGGCAACGAACACGTGTAAGCCCTTTATAAACCCTCACTCGTTCAATGGAACCCAGAACCACGTCGGCTACCGCCAACCACCTCGCCGAGTTAGCACCGCGGCTCGTTAGCCATTAGCACGCTATCTATCTGTCTATCTATGGCGGTGTGTTGTTACCGGGGCTAGCGGGATAGCTAGCTAACGTTGTGCTAACGTGACGGCTAAGCTAACGTTTTTTGTTTGCCTCAACAAAGTGCTGAACCCCACAGTGAGGGACACTGTATAGCTCCATACGCTGAATGGCGGCGTCTCTTCTCTTTCCCTTTTAAGGCCTGAGGGAGTCCCCAAAACGATAGATGTCTTAAGGTTAAGTTCGCTAGTCGCTTTACGTTTAGCCGTTATCGGCTAACGTTGTAGTCCAGTAATAAGCGGCGGCTAGGCTAGGCTAGCTCAGTAAAACGCTGTCCCGTATGTGAACACCGTGGACGCCATTGTGTAGTTTTATGCTTTTATAAGAGGTTAGTGTTCTTGTTCCTTTGAGGTGTGTTACGTCAGCCGCTCTCTTGTTTACGTTACCTGCCCGCGCTGTTGGGTGGTGTTTCGTTCGTGTGTGTTGTCGCGATACTTCCATCCTTGTTCACTTCTCACCTGTCACCTATGGTCCATCAGACACACTAGACCACTCGGTCCTGTGTGTCGTCCTCTGTCCGTGTACAGAACGTCCAGGAACACAGACACAAGATGACCAATAATTATAATAGTTAAAGTGATACTTAAAATTTCGGATGCTTCAAGACAAAGTGAAATGTGCTGTTGTGATGGTTGATAGACGAGGTCCTGATAGTCTGTGGGGGTGGGTGGAGGTCCTGGTGGTCTGTGGTTGTGGATGGAGATCCTGATAGTCTGTGGTGGTGGGTGGAGGTCCTGATGGTCTGTGGGGGTGGATGGAGGTCCTGATGGTCTGTGGTGGTGGGTGGAGGTTCTGATAGTCTGTGGTGGTGGGTGGAGGTCCTGGTAGTCTGTGGTGGTGGTGGTGGTTCGAGGTCATGATGGTCTGTGGTGGTGGGTGGAGGTCCTGATGGTCTGTGGTGGTGGGTGGAGGTTCTGATGGTCTGTGGTGGTGGGTGGAGGTCCTCATGGTCTGTGGTGGTGGGTGGAGGTTCTGATGGTCTGTGGTGGTGGGTGGAGGTCCTGATGGTCTGTGGTGGTGGGTGGAGGTCCTGATGGTCTGTGGTGGTGGGTGGAGGTTCTGATGGTCTGTGGTGGTGGGTGGAGGTTCTGATGGTCTGTGGTGGTGGGTGGAGGTCCTGATGGTCTGTGGTGTTTCTTTCTCCCATACAGAAAGCAGGACCTTGAAAGCCACGAGCGCAGCGGCAATGAAGACAGTGGAGACTTGTCGGAGGAAGAGGAGGGGGAAGAGGTACGGTACCTTATCACCACAATGTGATGGACATCGAAGTGCTTTGTTATAATCACAGTCCCTTCACTAACTAACCTAAGGGGCGGTAGTAGCTCAGTCTGTTGGGACTTGGCTTGGGAACTGGAAGGTCGCCAGTTCAAGTCCCGAATCATCTGGGCACTGCTGAGGTGCCCTTGAGCAAGGCAACAGACCCCTTCACTGCTTCCCTGTATAGACAAAAGCTGCCCACCGCTCCTCATATTAGGATGGGTTAAAAGCAGAAGAACTAATTTGTGTGTGAACCTATGTGTGACCAATAAAGAGGATTCAATCCCACGGATCTAGACCCTCAATAGAGCGCGTTCCTCATACATCAAAAAGTCTCCTGGATCCGCTTTATGATCTGCATTTGAATCAACGGTTCATTGGCCCATAAGTAATCTATCCACCAGGTTTAGTTGCATTCCCTACACAACTTTTTGAGTCATCTTAAAAACAGACAAACAAACAAACAAAGGCAAAATCTTTATCTCCTCCCATTTGATGGCTGAGGTTACGATGGAGGAAGAAACCTCATACTAAAAGTCATACTGCGGGAGGGAATTGGGAGTAAGAATTATATTGTTTGTTGCAAATGGCAAATGAACATCTTGAATCTTAACCTTGAGAATGAGCTCAGAGCGGGGGATGGGGGGGGGTCCCTCCTTCAGGGAGGCCGAGTGGTGTGATGGGTGACATCCTAGTTTACAAGCAAACATTCCAAAAGTCCAATTGCTCATGGCTGTAAACAAACAATATTCATGAGTTAGACATGAATTGAATGATTTTGAGATGAATCGGTAACTCATATTTCTTGGTGTTCTGTGTCCGGAGGGTTATTTTTAATGTGGTGGATGAGGTGTGACTCCTCCCACACAGACGATGTGAAGCACTTGGTTTCCCTTGAAAAGGGGACATATTATTCACAATTCAAACAGATGAAGCTACCCCGGTACTGACCTTGTGTTGTGGCGCTAGGAGGCGGAGACTAACGGAGAGAAGGTGGAAGAGCGAGAGTCTAAACCCCCGAGTGGCGGCAGTAAACACAAGAGGAAGAAACACAAGCACCGCAGCAAGCACAAAAAACACAAGCACGCCTCCGACGAGGACAAGGACCGCAAGAGGAAGCACCGCCACAAGCACCGCAAACACAAGCGCAAGGACGGGGACTCCTCGCCCCCGGGGCCCGCACCGCCACCGGGCTCCGCGGGACACAAAAATACAGAGCCGGAGTCTCCGTCGTCGGGCAACCCCAGCCTGGACGACCGCGCCCTGCTGGAGGACCTGGAGAAGCAGCGGGCCATGATCAAGGCGGAGCTGGACAGCCAGCTGATGGAGGGCAAGGTCCGGTCGGGCATGGGCCTCATCCTGCAGGGCTACAACTCCGGCTCGGAGGAGGGGGCCGGCGGCGGGGTGGACGGCGAGGGCCGGGTCAGGAACGGTCAGCGCGCCGTCGCCGCCAAACCCCCCGGAGGCTCGCCGCGGGCCGGGAGGAGCGGCAAGTCTCGCCGGGATTCGACGGACGCCGGCAAGTCGTCCTCCGCCGCCGTCATCACGGCTAAGCGCCATAGCCGCAGCCGCTCCAGGGAGAAGCCGCCAAAGGAGCCCAAGGCGGACAAGAGCGGTGGCAAGGAGGCGTCCGTCAAGGAGAGGGGCCGCGGCGGCCGCAGCCGCTCCAAGGAGCGCAAGCGTGCGGACGCCGGTGAGCGCTCCAAGGAGCGGAGCGGGAAGTCCCCGCCCAGGGCCGGCCGGGCCGAGGAGCGGCCCTCGCCCCCCCGGGCTCGCAGCCCCGCCCCCCGGGACCGGCCGGGCCGCTCGGACCCGGAACGCCCGGACAAGAGGCCCACCGAGTCCCCCTCCAAGGACGCCTCGTCGGGGAAGGAGAACCGCTCTCCCCGCCGCCGGGCGCTCGCCCCCTCCCCCCTGCGGCGCCGCAGCCCCTCCTCCCCGTCCCGCCTCAAGGCCCCCCCGCAGGCCCCCGCCGGAGGGCCGGACCGCCCCGCAGGCCGCAGCAGCTCCAGACCGCGCTCCCCGCCCCCCAGGAGAGGGCGCAGCCGCTCCCCGGACCCCCGGAGGAGAGACCCAGTCGAGAGGCCAGACTCCCCGCTGAGGTAGAAGCTCGTTCATCCATCCATTCATTCATCCATTCATTCCAGTGTTTCCCATATATTCATGTACTTGTTGTGGCCCGCCACAATATCAACATTGGCCACCACATATTGATTCAGTATTATATCTTTTTTTGTACTATTTAGTCAAAAGCCTTGGAAGGATAGCGAAGTATTAGGGTAGATCTCAATAGCAGCTGATTGATTGAACGTTGTTTTTCTGAAGGTAGTAAGATGTTTGAATTAGCGCTGTGAGGTCGTGAATTAAAGGCCCTCTCTAGAGAGCTACCGGTGGTCAACACACAGTCTGAATGAAACCTGCTGCCACTAACACACGCTCAATTTACACTTCACTAAGTTAGTCTGTTACAGCAACACACAACATCTCTCCATCTCTCTCCATCCTCTCCTCCCAGGAAGCGTTTGCGTCCAGACGGGCCCCCGGGGGGGAGGTCCCGGGACCTCAGTCCACGGTTGCCGGCACGACGCCTGGGACGGCGGTCCCCGTCTCCACGGCGACGCCTCTCTCCCCGCAGGCGGAGCAGGTCTCCTCTGAGACACAGGTGAGGGCACAGCAGGCGCACACCTGCACCTACACACACCCACACCCCTCTCGGTAGGTTGTAGCTGCTGAGACCAAGGCGTCCTCTCAGTGTGACGTACGGTGACTAAGTGTGTGTCCCCGGCGACTAAGTGTGTGTCCCCGGCAACTAAGTGTGTGTCCCCCCGGCGACTAAGTGTGTGTCCCCCCCGGTGACTAAGTGTGTGTCCCCCGTGGTGACTAAGTGTGTGTCCCCCCCGGCGACTAAGTGTGTGTGTCCCCCCGGCGACTAAGTGTGTGTGTCCCCCCCGGGGTGACTAAGTGTGTCCCCACCGGCGACTAAGTGTGTGTCCCCCCGGCGACTAAGTGTGTGTCCCCTGACGGTGTCCCGTAGGTCCGACGACCGGGACCGCTACGGCCGACCGCGGCAGTACCGCCGCTCCTTCTCCAGGGAGCGGGAGAGGAGGAGGCGCCGCAGCCGGGACGAGGACAAGTTCAAGGGCAGCCTGTCGGAGGGCATGAAGGTGGACAAGGATTCCTCCGCCGACGAAGCGTGAGTACCCACAATGCACCTTTCCAGGGGCCGTGCTGTTGTCCATATGGGGAGGCGGTGTCCCAAATCACTCCTTACTCACTGTTAAGTGAGTATTGACTATATAGTGACTACTCACTATATAGTGAGTTCTCCATTTTGTAGTGAATGTATAGTGAGAATGGTTATCCTTACAATGCATGGTGAAAAGTAGTGTACCACCGACGGTCCCTAACCAGATTGTATCCCACCATGTGTGCAGGCTGGAGGACTTTGACGGTGAGGAGGTGGATGAAGAGGCTCTCATTGAACAGAGAAGACAGCAGAGACTGGCCATCGTCCAGGTCGGTTAGGAATATATATAGGGTTGTATTACATGTATGTCTATAAATATATATATATAAATATGGTTCCACATGTATTACACCACATCATTAGTCTATAAATATATATATAAATATATATTGTTCCAGGGGGGAGCCTGAGGGCCTTAAAGTTTAAATCAGGTTTTAAAACTGTAAATATATTTATAAATATATATTTTAAAGTTTGTCCATTTTAGTTTCTCACGGTCTTCTTCTGCTAATTTGAGGTCTTTTTACTAATGTAAAGCACTTTAAGCTGCATTTGTTGTATGAAAGGTGCCCTCTTAGTGAAGTCCTAGTCCTAAATGTGTATATGGTGTGTGTACCGTCCCCCGGGGGCCCTCAGAAGTACAAGCCGGGCCTGGAGGAGGACGGGGGCCCCGGGGCCTCGGAGCCCAGCAGCCCTCAGAGCAGCACCCGCAGCCGCTCGCCGTCCCCCGACGACGTCCTGGAGCGCGTGGCGGCCGACGTCAAGGAGTACGAGAGGGAGAACCTGGACACCTTCGAGGCCAGTGTGAAGGCCAAGGCCAACCTCATCGCCCCGGAGAAGGACGGTGAGGAGGAGGGGCTCGCGGGGGCTGGGCGCACGCCGGGTTGGCTAAGAAAGAGGGTGGTGGTGTTGTTGAGGAGCTTCTGTTGTTCAGGTGGTCTAGGGTCCTGGGGGGGCTCTAGTGTTCTGATATACATCTTGAACACACACACCACACACACACACACACACACACACACACACACACACACCACACACACACACACACCACACACACCACCACACACACACACACCACACACACACACACACACACACACACACACACTCTGTACCGCTGCTCTTCTCTTTGGAGCGGCCATGTGACTCTTGTTCCTCTGTGTTGTCGGTGTGTTCATTCAGTTGCTGGGACTTGTAGTCCAGGTCTGGGGCTTGTAGTCCAGGTCTGGGGCTCTCTCCAGCATGTAGTGGTCTCTCACGCGTATGTGAACCCCCCCCCCCCCACCACCATGTTTTCTCTCTTCTGTGCTTTACACGCCCGGGGCCCCCTGCAGAGCCTGACCCCCTGTTGTCTCTCTCTCTGTGTCCCCCAGGGGCCAACCCAAAGAAGCCCTCGGCCCCTGACATGTTCATCGAGTCAGACGACATGTTCGCTGCAGACTTTGACGTGAGTTTCACAATGACTTCATTGTCCAGGACACGGCGTCGCAATCCTCACCACCAATCAAAAATAAATCACAATTTGTTTTACGGAATAAACTGATGTAAAATTGCAAATATATATATGATAAATATATATATATTGCAGTTCCACCCATGATACCGATGTTGAACTGTGTGTGTGTGTGCGCAGAACGCCAGGATGCGTGCTGCGGGCGTGGGGAAGGACTTCAAGGAGAACCCAAACCTCCGAGACAATTGGACAGACGCGGAGGGCTACTACCGTACGTTAGCACACGTCACCACCCTCCGTCACCCGCTGACGGCCCCCGCTGGAGCCTAACTCTACTCTGTGTGTGTGTGTGTGTGTAGGTGTGAACATCGGGGAGACACTGGACAAGCGGTACGACGTGTACGGCTACACGGGTCAGGGTGTGTTCAGTAACGTGATCCGGGCCCGGGACACCGCTCGGGCCGGCCAGGAGGTGGCGGTCAAGATCATCCGCAACAACGAGCTCATGTACGTCCAACTAGAGCGATGTACAACTTTACAGTTTAGAGCTTTACAACTTTACACAATACAACTTTACCATTTACGACTTTACACATTACAACTTTACCATTTACAACTTTACCATTTACACATTACAACTTTACACATTACAACTTTACAGTTTAGAGCTTTACAACTTTACCATTTAAAACATTACAAATTTGCAAGTTTGATCTTTACAACTGTACACTTTTGAACACTGTACACTTTCAATTCAAAACGTTACAAGCTTGAACTTTACAATTCAGAACTTGGCACACGTTTCCTTCAGTTAAACACTAAAAGATTAGTTTTGTGAACCTAATTTAAAACCAGAGACACAATCTAGTGGGTTTAATTTCTTGTGATGCTAGTGTTTGATACGTTGGGCTCGGACTGGACATTATGGTGCGGTTCTCACCGCCGGTTCTCCTGGTTCCACAGGCAGAAGACGGGTCTCAAGGAGCTGGAGTTCCTGAAGAAGCTGAACGACGCCGATCCGGACGACAAGTTCCACTGCCTCCGTCTCTTCAGACACTTCTACCACAAACAGCACCTCTGTCTGGTCTTCGAACCTCTCAGGTACAACACCACCCTTCTAGTGAAACACCACCCCTCTGGTGAAACACCACCCCTCTGGTGAAATACCACCCTTCTAGTGAAACACCAGCCCTCTGGTGAAACACCACCCTTCTAGTGAAACACCAGCCCTCTGGTGAAACACCACCCCTCAGGTGAAATGTCATGGTGGGGACCTGAGGTCTGAGGGGTTGAGTGGTCATGGTAGTGACCTGAGGTCTGAGGGGTTGAGTGGTCATGGTGGTGACCTGAGGTCTGAGTGGTCATGGTGGTGACCTGAGGGGTTGAGTGGTCATGGTGGTGACCTGAGGGGTTGAGTGGTCATGGTGGTGGCCTGAAGTCTGAGGGGTTGAGTGGTCATGGTAGTGACCTGAGGTCTGAGGGGTTGAGTGGTCATGGTGGTGACCCGAGGGGTTGAGTGGTCATGGTAGTGACCTGAGGGGTTGAGTGGTCATGGTGGTGACCTGAGGGGTTGAGTGGTCATTGTGGTGACCCGAGGGGTTGAGTGGTCATGGTAGTGACCTGAGGGGTTGAGTGGTCATGGTGGTGACCTGAGGTCTGAGGGGTTGAGTGGTCATGGTGGTGACCTGAGGTCTGAGGGGTTGAGTGGTCATGGTGGTGACCTGAGGGGTTGAGTGGTCATGGTGGTGACCTGAGGGGTTGAGTGGTCATGGTGGTGACCTGAGGTGTCTGTTGCAGTATGAACCTCCGGGAGGTCCTGAAGAAGTACGGGAAGGACGTGGGTCTCCACATCAAGGCGGTCCGCTCCTACAGCCAGCAGCTGTTCCTGGCCCTCAAGCTGCTCAAGAGATGCAACATCCTGCACGCCGACATCAAGCCTGACAACATCCTGGTAGGAACATGTTATAACATGACGTTATAAAACATTATATAACATGACATTATATAACATCACGTTATAAAACATTAACATGACATTATAAAACATTATATAACATGATGTTATAAAACATTATATAACATGACGTTATAAAACATAATATAACATTATATAACATGACATTATATAACATCACGTTATAAAACATTAACATGACATTATAAAACATTATATAACATGACATTATAAAACATTATATAGCATGACATTATAAAACATATAACATGACATTATAAAACATTATATAACATGCCGTTATAAAACATATGACATATAACATCACGTTATAAAATATTAACATGACATAAAACATTATATAACATGACATTATAAAACATATAACATGACATTATATAACATGACATTATAAGTCATTATATAACATGACATTATATAACATGACATTATAAAACATATAATATAACATAACTCCTCCTCCAGGTGAACGAGTCCAAGACCATCCTGAAGTTGTGTGACTTTGGCTCCGCCTCCCATGTGGCAGACAACGACATCACGCCGTACCTGGTCAGCAGGTTCTACCGGGCCCCCGAGATCAGTGAGTCACCTCCTTCTATTGAACCGCGTTCTATTGAACCGCGTTCTATTGAACCGTGTTCTATTGAACCTCCTTCTATTGAACCTCCTTCTATTGAACCTCATTCTATTAAACATTTATATTACGGTAAAAAAAAAAAAAGCATGACTTATAGTCCGGAAAATACGGTAGATTAAACGTCCTTATATGAAACCTCCTTATAGTAAACCTCATTATATTAAACCTCATTATATTAATCCTCATTATACTAAACATCATTCTTTAAGTGAACCCTGATATTAAAGCTTAATGACCACCCAGCATACTCCTCATGTATTCTTCTTCCCCACACTGTACACAATGTATTTTCTAGATTATTTTCGTCATAGGGAAGTACGACTTCAGTAATATATCTATATAGTAGTATGTGGGTAGTATTGATCTTTCCTGTGTCCTCGGTCATCGGGAAGCCATATGACTAGGTTAATGTATCTGTACTGTAGTATTGATCTGTGTACTGTGTGTACTCAGTCATAGGGAAGCCGTATGACTAGGGTAATATATCAGTACTGTAGTGTTGATCTGTGTACTGTGTGTACTCAGTCATAGGGAAGCCGTATGACTAGGCTAATATATAAGTACTGTAGTGTTGATCTGTGTACTGTGTGTACTCAGTCATAGGGAAGCCGTATGACTACGGTATCGACATGTGGTCCGTGGGCTGTACTCTGTATGAGCTTTACACCGGGAAGATCCTCCTGCCGGGGTCCTCCAACAACCACATGATCAAACTGGCCATGGACCTGAAGGGGAAGATGCCCAACAAGGTACCGCTCCACCACGCTCATTCTCACCTGTCTGTCCGTCTGTCTGTTAGCAAAATAACTCTAAAAGTTCTGTACAGAATGTGACTACACTTGTGGACTTCATAAATGAACGGACTGGACCGCTCCTCCTCCTCCTGTTGCATCATGGTCTTCATGCTCCTCCTCCTCCTCTTGCATCATGGTCTTCATGCTCCTCCGTCAGTCTGATGCAACACTGTTGTTTGTGTCCTCAGATGATCCGGAAGGGTCTGTTCAAAGACCAGCACTTCGACCAGAACCTCAACTTCCTCTACATCGAAGTGGACAAAGTCACAGAGAGGGTACGGCTGGTAGGGGTTAGACAGTACAGAGTCGGGTCATTAAGGAGCAGGTAGGGGTTAGACAGTACAGAGTCGGGTCATTAAGGAGCAGGTAGGGGTTAGACAGTACAGAGTCGGGTCATTAAGGAGCAGGTAGGGGTTAGACAGTACAGAGTCGGGTCGTTAAGGAGCAGGTAGGGGTTAGACAGTACAGAGACAGGCCATTAAGGAGCAGGTAGGGGTTAGACCGTACAGAGACGGGTCATTAAGGAGCAGGTAGGGGTTAGACAGTACAGAGACAGGTCATTAAGGAGCAGGTAGGGGTTATGCGGTATGTCTCACCCACGTCCCTCCCTCCCCCCACCAGGAGAAAGTGACCATCATGTCCACCATCAACCCCACCAAGGACATCCTGGTGGACATGGTGGGGTTCCAGCGCCTCCCCGAGGACCAGAGGAAGAAGGTCCTCCAGCTGAAGGAGCTCCTGGACGCCACCCTGATGCTGGACCCGGCCAAAAGGATCAGCATCAACCAGGCCCTGCAGCACCCCTTCATCCAGGAGAAGATCTGAGGACTCCTCCCCGGAGGGCCAGTGTGGTCCACCACTTCCTGTGGTCCACCACTTCCTGCTCCCCAAACCTTTTCTATTCAGCTGACATTGAACTGACGTGGACGAGATCTCCTTAATTCCTGTAAATATCTCATTAGATTGTTGATCGAGGCTCTGCTTTATTTTATCTTCACAATCCTGTGTGTGTGTGTGTGTGTGTGTGTGTGTGTGTGTGTGTGTGTGTGTGTGTGTGTGTGTGTGTGTGTGTGTGTGTGTGTGTGTGTGTGTGTGTGTGTGTGTGTGTGTGTGTGTGTGTGTGTGTGTGTGTGTGTGTGTGTGTGTGTGTGTGTGTGTGTGTGTGTGTGTGTGACCTCATGAAGGAACCGGGATGTACGTGTCATCTGAAGGACTCCATTTCCCAGGGTACCTCCTTTCCCCCCCCCCCCCCCCCCCCCTAAAGGCTCTCAGATTAAACACAGAAAATAGGAACCAAAAACATTTTCCGAGGGAAACGCGGGGACAGCGCCTCCTCTTGTGAAAGGAGGTGGAGCCAAAGGGGAGTTGGATTTTGTTCTGTTATGGTCCCAGTGTCTCTCTCGCTGTCGCTCATCTTGCTGTCTCTCTCTCTCTCTAGCTGTCTCTCTCTCTGTGGTCTTTCCATCACCTTGTTGTATATATTCCATCCTTTTCCATGTTGTTGCTTTATTTTCCATTAAGTGTTTTAAAGGATTTTGTGATTTGATTTAAGGATCGTTAACAAAAGGGCACTCTGTGTAACACAACTTTTAGTAATAAAATATTTCATATTCTATACTGTGTGTGTGTGTGTGTGTGTGTGGGGTAATGGACACTCACTGAGGAGAGAATGATCCTCGTATTGTCGGTAAAAGCCCAGAAGATGATGCAAGGCCCAGGGTCTGTTGCTGTTGACAGCAGCGCGGCTCTGCTGATGGGGGCTGACTGTAGTGGTGGGTGGTGGTGATGGGTGCTGACGGTCTAGTGATGGGTGCTGCTGATGGCCTGTCAAGGTAAATAACCGGATTGTCACCGCAGTGAAATATCTGGAGAAGAGGACCCCTTTTTGAGAGCAACCCGCTCTCATCTCACCCAAGCAGGTTAAACCGGTTCAGAAGGTCAAACCAGTTGCATGGTTGTGAAAGCGTTTTGATTCGTGGTGTTGAGTCTCGGGAAGGTTGATGATCCGCAGTTCTCCTGATGGCCGCTAGAGGGCAACAAAGACTCAATGTTGTCGGAGCGGCCGTTCGCTCGGCTGCTGTTGGTGAATAAAAATCTATTTTATTATTTCTGAGAGGAAGGAGTGCGACATTAATATTTGTATTTGACATTTATCAGGACTAGAATTCAGGATTTAGTTGGTCGTGTTTGTTATGTTATATTGCACCTCATGGTTTTATTTTTTACGTTAGAAGTTGTGAATCCGGTTTTATACAGGTGTTACCAATATGCTTATGTGACTATTACGTGTTCTCGGCTTTTATGAATTGATCATCTATTTTATCTTTATTGTATTAATATTTTGGCGAGGCGGTTAGTGACCATATGGCAGCCAAACCTTTTCAGCATCCCGTTTTAATTAGATGTTTTATTATATAGCAATTTCAGGAAATCGGTAAACTATTTCTTAAATGATGTACATAAAAAATAAAATCCAAACATCAAATTATTATATCCATTTGTATTCAAATAGAGCTGATATGAATAAAAAAAATATAATCCAAACATCAAATCATCATCTAATTCTAATTGAATGACTTAATAGACCAGAATTCAGAATGTTGTTATATACATGAATTATTGTTGGAATGAAATACAGTACTTTATGACTTCTGGTGACCAGTTGTTCTCTCACCCTCCTTTGTTGAAACACACTATTGTGAGTCGCTTTGGATAAAAGCTAAATGACTAAAAGTCATGTGCATGTGTAGACATGTATTATATGTGCAGAGATCGATATACTATGTTTCACACACAGGCTGTCCAAACATAATCACACTGAGCAATGAAAAATGAAATCATAAAGGTCTGACAAGAAATAGCAGGATTTGATGATCGTGATGATCACGATTTGTCAACACGTGTGTTGAAATGGAGCAAGAATCACGTGCGATAAGTAATCAATAATACAACAGATCATCGTAATTATATTGTAAATGGGAACAATGTATTAAAAATCCCACAAAAAAACGCCACTAGTGTCACTAATGACTAACTATGTTTGTAATAAATAAATTATATTATATACAATATATGATTTGTTATTTAGTATTTGTTAAATTGTGGCCCCAAACCATTTTTTTAATTTGGCCCAAAAACACAAAGTCCTTTACAGAACCGAGAACCGAGAACAGAGAACCGACCTGCGGTTAAGAAACGGAACGTTACTATTTATTTTTTATTGAATTTTTTTTATTAAAACCATACAAACATTCGTAGTCCGTTATAAAAGCTTGGAGTGTTTTCTCGCATCATAACCCCTACTAAACCTACACAAAGAGTAATGTATTTACACATTTATATATATTTATAAAATAAGACATTACACATGAACGAAAAAATGGTAATAACAAAAAGTAAAAGAATGTGACTCTGATAGTCAATAATTGCCAGATGTCGATTTTTTTTTTCTTCAGGCCACTTCAAGACACTTTAAATGGTTCTTATTTGAGTTTGGTTCCTTAATTGATTGGCAGTGTTGGTTCTCTTTCTAACAGGCGGTAATAAGGCACACCCCTCTACGTTCTCCTGTCTGACGAATACGTTCTGCTCTCCAAACCCAAAACGAAATCACAACTTAAGAAAAAAAACACACATTGAGAAAAATGACAGAAAACATCCAACGAATTGAACCTCAACGCTACGAACCGTAAAGCGTTTAATACGCCGCACGCTGAATGCTACACAGTTTTTTTTTTTAGCTAACATCGCTGCGATAGCGGTGCGTGCGCCTTTCTTAAAGAGCTTTGGAGGAAATAATATTCCTATACAGTACATCATATTCACCAGCAAAGAGGCAAACGCATGTTATATGGACCACCGTTAAACGTAAGTCAGTTAAAAAAAAACAAACAAAGTATAAAGAAAGTAAAAGCTATCTGTGTTAGCGTAAGGAAAGCACCGAACGGGACACCGCGTGGTCGACGCCTTCTGTCTTTTTATTTTTATTTTTCACATCACCGCCAAAATGCAATCAAACGTCAACATTCAGTTATGTCTAACGGAATATAAAAATGTTTTTTTTACAGCGATAAGTACCGTAGCGCACTAACTAAAACAAAGCCGCTATACTGGCGGTTCCGGCGATTTTTAAGACTTTTAAAAAATTGTCTTTATTTTTTTGTTGTTACTTGATACATTTTATTTTGGAACCATGAATGTAGACTGAGATACCATTTAAACACACACCACTCAGAAGACCCCCCCCCCCCCCGGGTAGAACTACAGAACATTAAGATTCACAGATCCGTCAAAGTACCGATCCCAAACCCAAAGGATACCGTATATATATGTAAATATATAACACTTATAAAATAAAATAAAAACGAAAAACTGTGACGTAAGAAACGACGTTAGCCTCGGCCCTCTCTCCGACGTCCGACTGTATGACCGACTCATTTAGCTCACTACCTCAAAAGGAAGGGATCCCCCTTCTGCGGTCTGTTGGCTTTATAAAGACAGTATTTATGTTAAAAGCTGGAAACATGCGTTTCTATCCACAGTGTTTACAGAGGGGACGCCGGGCTCAGCGCTACACGAAGGGCTTTTTTCCAAAAATAGCCTTCATTCCGATAAAAGGAATATAACTTTATGTACACGTACATTTGACACATCCCTTTTTTGCTCTCAAATGGGGACGTTTCATTTTTATTTTATTTTACAAAATACATCTGCCACCGCGACCTCTTACGCAACAAAACGTTTCAGGTAACGACACTTTTTTAGTGTTTTTTCATTTTACCCTCTTCTTCTTTTTAAATTTGTATTTCTAAAGTTCTTCACGTTCACCAGAGGCTTTCCCTCCCTTTTCATGTGTCCAATGGAAGGGCTGGGGGTGAGGGTGGGGGAGAGAGACAGAGAGAGAGAGAGAGAGAGAGAGAGAGAGAGACAGAGGGAGCGAGAGAGAGAGAGAGAGAGAGAGGGAGATAGAGAGGGAGCTACTGCATGATGGAGAGGTACATGCTCTCCTCGGCGAGGCGGCTGAGCAGCGAGCTCATGTCCCCGACGGCCATGTTGTTGTGTCCCACGGCGGAGGCCCGGGGCGCGGTCAGCCGGGACGACGTCCGGGACGGACCCTGGAACACAGAGGGACTGAGGGCACCGGACAGCAGGCTGCCCCGGTCGTAACCGTCCTCCAGCGAGGCGCCCAAGTCCAGGTTCACCGCCTCGTCCAGCGGCTCTCCATCATCGCCGCCGCCACCGCGGCCTCGCACGGTGCTGGTGACCCGGTCCGACCCCGGGGAGGAGAGGACGGCCTCGCCTCGGTCCGCCGACGGAGACGTGGCGTCCGGCAAGAAGGCGTCCGACGTCTTTAGGTCGTCTGGCCCGAAGCGGAGTGGCTCGTCGAAGCCCGGCGCCGGGTAGCCAGCGTCCGGGACCTCGGGCTCCGCCCCGGACACCCGACGGCCCGGGGGTAGGAGCCCGGAGCCGTGGTTCTGGAGGAGGTGGCCGCCCGTCCGGCAGGAGGACCGGCCATCCCGGTTCTGCTGGAAGCGTCCCGGGTTCTGGGCTCGCTGTCCGTAGCCGGGAGGAATCGGCCCGATGGCGATCTGGGAGAAATCGGGTCTGGCGCCGTACGTCGGCGTCCGGACGCCACCGCTCCCTCTGGCCATTTGCGTGCAGGAGCCGGGGGGGGCGGGGCTCCGCTCCGGCTCCGAGGTGGGGTCCACCACGCGGGCGTCCCGGAAGTCCCCGGTGCTCTGCTGCTGCTGCTGCACCACCACCATGTTGCCGAACCTGCCGAACCTCCCGTCCCGAGTCCGCTCCCGCTGCCGGGGCGGACTCGGGGCCGAACCGGAGCTCACCTCGTTCCACTGGATGGGCGGCGGGCCGGGGCTCTCTCTCTCTGAGGGCCCGGGGTAGAACGGATCCCATCCCCGGACGGGGTCCACTTCCAACGGAGCGGCCCGGAGGGGGACCACGTCCCCGCGGCGGGCCTCAGACCTGAGGTACAGCAGCAGGTCGTCCGGCAGCACATCCTCATCCTCCCCGTCCACCTCCATGGCCGGGGCCTCCAGGGCCGAGCGCTCGGCCATGCCGGGGCCGCGGGGCGAGGGCCGGAGCCCCCGTTGGCTCTGGAGGCCGGCGAGGAGCCGGAAGGAGGACGGAGGAGGAGGAGGAGGGGGAGGAGGCAGGGGGTAGAGGGCGTTGAGGCTGTTGAAGCGCTGCACTCGGGGCAGACCCGGGAGCGTATCCGGGGCCCGGGAGCGTACCGGGTCACTGGCCCTCCTGGCGCTCGGGGACCCGGGACCCTCTCCGGGGTAGAAGACCCTCCTTCTAGAGCCAGAGAGGCCCGAGTATCCGTCGGCGTAGCCACTAGCGTAGCCGTCAGCGTAGCCGTCCACGCCGTCGCTGCGGCGCGGCGGTTTGACCAGCGGGGGCAAGGCATGGTTAGCGGGGTCCGTCTTGAGGCTCACACGCTCCATGTCGGGGAGCGGCGTGGGGGGCGGCCCCCCGGTGGCGGCGGCGTACCGGGCCTTCAGGTGGTAATGCTGGGCCGGGGTGAGGCTGAGCATCCCCCGCGACCCTCCCGCTCCCACTCCTCCCCCACCGCACCCTCCCCCTCCTCCTCCCCCGAGCCCCGCCCACATAGCGCCGCCGACGGGGCCGCCGCCGCCGGAGGCCACGCCTCCCGCGCCTCCGCCCTGGCTGGCCTCGCTGGAGCGCCGCGAAGCGTCGGTGGAGATGGGGTCGTAGGAGTCCGTGGAGCTGAGGTTGCGGAGGCGGCGCTGCTGGTGGTGGCGCGCGCCGGAGGCCACGCCCCCCTCGCTCTGGGACGCCTGGCTGGACCGCCGGCTGGAGAAGCACGGGGACACGCCCGAGGACCGCCGGCTGCCGCTCAGGTAGGCGGAGCTGGCGGCGGAGCTGTTGGCGCTGTCCCGCCGCTCGCGGAGCAGCTGGAGGACGGCCAGCTCCGTGGAGGCAGAGCCTCCCGGCTCCAGACGAGGAGCAGAAGGATGTGAGGAGATCTCCCATGGCCGGTCCAGACAGGATCCTGAGGAAGAGGAGAGGAGGGAGGGGAGGAGAGGAGGGGGGTGAGGAGGAGGGAGGTGAGGGAGGGGAAAGGAGAGGGGAGGGGAGGAGAGGAGTGGGGAGGGGAGGGAGGAGAGGAGTGGGGAGGGGAGGAGGATAAAGTATAGGAGGAGGGAGGGGAGGAGGGAGGAGAGCAGGAGGGAGGGGAGAGGAGGAGAGGAGGAGGGAGGTGAGGAGCAGGAGGGAGGGAAGGAGAGGAGGAGGGAGAAGTGAGGGTAGAGTTCAGTATTCAGTATCAACAGACTAGCGGTAGACTAGACCAGAAGGGTTCTTGCTCCTGTGTAAAGAGGTGTCACTCACCCTTCCCCAGGATGTGTGGCAGCTGGGAGCCACCAGGGGGCGGTGTGGGGGACAGGGACCCCAGCCCGGCCGGGCTCCCGTTCACCTGCTTCAGACGCTCCATCTTCAGGTGCTCCATCCAGCGGGGGGGGCGGCCCACGCCACGCCGTGCCTGGACGCCCAGCGCCGCCGTGGACACGCCGCCGCCCATGACGGGCACCGTGGCTCCACGCCGCTCCTCCTCCTCCTCCTCCTCCTCCACCTCCTCCTCACCCTCCTCCTCGTCGTCCTCGTCCTCCTCCGCCAACGCCAGCGCCACCGCTAGCCCCGCCCCCGGAGAGCGCCCAGCACTCACAGTAAGGTGGAGTCCACAGACGGAGAAGGACTGGTCACCGCATGAAGACTCACCGCCAGGGCTTGGCTGAGACGTCTGGGGAGAGGGGGGAGAGGGGGGAGAGGGGGGAGAGAGAGAGCGGGAGGAGGGAGAGGGGAGAGAGGAGGTGAAGGAGGGAGAGAGGGGGGGGGAGAAAGGAGGAGGGAGAGAGGAGGAGGAGGAGAGAGAGAGAGGGGGGGGGGGAAGAAAGGAGGAGCAAGAGGAGAGAGGAGGAAGAGGAGAGAGAGGGGGAGAGGGAAGAGAGGGGGGAGAAGGAGGGAGAAAGGAGGAGGGAGAGAGAGGAGGAGCAAGAGGAGAGAGGAGGAGCAAGAGGAGAGAGGAGGAAGATTGAGAGGAGGAGAGAGAGAAGACAGACAGGAGAGAAGGGGAGGCGAGAGCGTAGGAGGGAGAGGATAGGAGAGGAGAGGGAGGAGAGAGGAGAGGGAGTCACTTAACAGAAGACACTTGGACTGAGCAGGTGGTGGAGCAGCAGGTGGGCGGGGTTAGTGGGTCCTAAGGGACCTCCAGGAGTCCCTTAGGACCCACTCAGGACCCTCAGGATGCTCTCCATGTCAATAGAGCGTCTATGAGGACCAGCGGAGGTTATGATGGTACGGAAGAGTATTAGGGCCAGGCATAAAAATAATAAAATGAGAGGAAGATTTTTATTTTATTTTATTAATAAATTGTACTTTATTCTCGACATGCAAAAAAAATAAAAAATCTTCCTCTAATTTTTATTAGTTTATGCCTGGCCTAATACTCTGTATGATGGAAAACAGATGAGACAGGATGGAAGGTTTAGCTTCACCACACGTTACGCTATGTACCGTAACACCACCGGGTCACATGACCCCACCCACACACAGGTGGGTGGGGTGGAGAGGGAGGTGCATGCAGGAGGAGGAGAGGGAGGAGTCAGGGAGAAGGTCCCGCCTTACCTGATGACCCACTGTCCACAGAAAGAGGAGGAGTTAGCAGAGGACAGAAGAACACATGTACCCGTTAGTGGAGGTTACACACACTCACAAACACACACACACACACACACTCACTCACAAACACACACGCACGCACGCACGCACGCGCGTTCGCGCGCACACACTCACTCACTCACTCACTCACTCACTCACTCACTCACTCACTCACTCACTCACGCACACGCGCACGCATACACACACACACGTCCACTCACACACACACACAAACACACACACACACACTCACAAACATACTCACACTCACTCACTCATTCACACACTCACTCACATATTAGGTATTAGAAGAACAGTGAATGTGTAATTAGTAGAACATTAGTCATACATCTAGAGGTTAGGGGAGGGTGCTATTCCCCAGGGGTCAGAGGTCATGCTTTGTTTCTTCTTCTTCTACCATATAATGTGGGCGGGTTCTCTGGGTTCTCTCTCTCTAGAGGGTTCTCCTACCATGGGCTTCTCCGTCTTGATGGACTTGATGGCCTGCAGCCGCTCGTCCTGCTTGGAGGGGCCGTGGCCGTACTCCCGCCGCTCCCGCTCGCCCCCGAACATGGCGAGCGAGGCCAGGGGCCCCTGGGCGTGGGCGTGGCCAGCGTGTCCGGCGGGGTCCCGGGGCGGGGGGGGCGGGGCCCGGGGGTAGTCCCCGCGCTGCTTCTTGGTGACGTGGGCCTCGGGGCCGTGGACCGTCTTCACGTGCTTCCTCAGAGAGCTGGGGTCCGTGTAGCGCTTTGTGCAGCCCGAGATCTTACACACGTACGGTTTCTGACCAATCAGGGGACAGGACACACAACCACACACACAACAACCAAACTCACTTCACTGGCCAATCGGAGAGAGGGGACACTAGGGGTCACTATGGATATTATATAGAGGAGAGGAGAGGAGGAGAGTGAGAGAGGGAAGGAGAGAGAGAGAGAGGGGGGGGGAGAGAGAGAGGAGGGGAAGGAGAGAGGAGGAGGAGGAGGTGGGGTAGCGGTACCTCGTTGGAGTGGGTGCGGTTCTGGTGCTTGGCCCGGTCCGAGGCGTTGGAGAAGGCCTTGTTGCAGCCCTCGTGCTCACAGACGTAGGGCTTCTCCCCGGTGTGGGACCTCAGGTGGGTCTTCAGGTTCTCCAGACGGGAGTAGGCCTTCACACAGCCCTCGAACTGCAGGAGGACCACCAGGAGCTTAATACACACACACTCAGAGGAGGAGGGAGGAGGAGAGAGTCCCACTGCAGGAGGACCACCAGGAGCTTAAAGTGTGTGTATGTGTGTGTGTGTGTGTGGTCGTCGTGTGTGTGCGTGTGTATGTGTGTATGTGTGTGTGTTTGTGTGCGGTCGCGCGTGTGTGTGTGCGGCCGTGTGTGTGTGGTCGCACGCGTGTGTGTGCGGTCGTGTGTGTGTGTGTGTGTGTGTGTGTGTGTGTGTGTGTGTGAGTGTGTGTGTGTGTGTGTGTGTGTGCGGTCGTGTGTGTGTGTGTGTGTGTGTGTGTGGTCGCGCGCGTGTGTGTGTGTGTGTGTGTGTGTGTGTGTGTGTATGTGTGTGTGTTTGTGTGCGGTCGCGCGTGTGTGTGTGCGGCCGTGTGTGTGTGGTCGCACGCGTGTGTGTGTGGTCGTGTGTGTGTGTGTGTGTGTGTGTGTGTGTGTGTGTGTGTGTGTGTGTGTGTGTGTGTGTGTGTGTGTGTGTGTGTGTGTGTGTGTGCGGTCGTGTGTGTGTGTGTGTGTGGTCGCGCGCGTGTGTGTGTGTGTGTGTGTGCGTGTCCTCACAGTACACTTGTGGGGCTTCTCCCCGGTGTGTCTCCTCATGTGGACCACCAGCATGTACTGGGCCTTGAAGGGCTTCTGGTCCCGGGAGCACTCCTCCCAGCGGCACACAAACTCCTTCTTCTCCCCGTGGATGTGCTCGTTGTTGATGTGCTGCAGGAGGAGAGACAGACAGGAGGTCACATGAGGAGGACAGACAGGAGGTCACATCATATGAGGAGGACAGACAGGAGGTCACATGAGGAGGACAGGCAGGAGGTCACATCACATGAGGAGGACAGACAGGAGGTCACATCATATGAGGAGGACAGACAGGAGGTCACATCATATGAGGAGGACAGACAGGAGGTCACATGAGGAGGACAGACAGGTCACATGAGGAGGACAGGCAGACAGGAGGTCACATCACATGAGGAGGACAGACAGGAGGTCACATGAGGAGGACAGACAGGAGGTCACACGAGGAGGACAGACAGGAGGTCACATGAGGAGGAGAGACAGGAGGTCACATGAGGAGGACAGACAGACAGGAGGTCACATCACATGAGGAGGACAGACAGGAGGTCACATAGAACCTGTAGAACCTTCCTTCCCTGTAGAACCTTAAGGGCCGTAAGTCAACCGCCGATCTGAAATATCCCCTCACCAAATAGAACCATCGGTACACTATACAACGTGAGAGTGAAATACTAGGGGAGGAGGAGGAGAGAGAGAGGGTGGGAGGAGAGAGGGGAGGAGGAGGAGAAAGAGAGGGGGGGAGGAGAGAGGGGAGGAGGAGGAGAAAGAGGGGGGGGAGGAGAGAGGGGAGGAGGAGGAGAAGAGAGGGGGGGAGGAGAGAGGGGAGGAGGAGGAGAAAGAGGGGGGGAGGAGAGAGGGGAGGAGGAGGAGAAAGAGAGGGGGGGAGGAGAGAGGGGAGAGGGGAGGAGGAGGAGAAAGAGAGGGGGGGAGGAGAGAGGGGAGGAGGAGGAGAAAGAGGGGGGGAGGAGAGAGGGGAGGAGGAGAAAGAGAGGGGGGGAGGAGAGAGGGGAGGAGGAGGAGAAAGAGAGGGGGGGAGGAGAGAGGGGAGAGGGGAGGAGGAGGAGAAAGAGAGGGGGGGAGGAGGTGAGGAGAGAGGGGTGAGGAGAGAGGGGAGGAGGAGGATAAACAAAAGATAAACTGGTCCAATTTAGTATCACCAGGCTGTCTGTGTGTGTGTGTGTGTGTGTGTGTGTGTGTGTGTCTGTCTGTCTGCCTGCCTGTGTGTGTGTGTGTGTGTCTG
>CM051020.1:16494995-16497495 GCA_027704905.1 Muraenolepis orangiensis | reverse complement strand
CGCACACACACACACACACACACACACACACACACACACACACACACATTGGATAAATAAAAGTGGTTGTTGACAGATGTGATCTGAGCTCTAAGCTCACAGACAGAGAGAGAGAGAGAGAGAGAGAGAGAGCGAGAGAGAGAGAGAGAGAGAGAGAGAGAGAGAGAGAGAGAGAGAGAGGGCGCTCCTTAATGGGCGATCTAATGGGGTTATTATGGGATGGATAATCCTGTCCATGCTCTAGAATCCATAAAACTCTTCACCGCTACAAATAAATAAAATCCACTGATACACAAATAAATATACAGAAAAGGTGAATAAATAGAAAAATACATCAACTCATACAGTAGGATTTAGTGGACTACACACACACACACACACACACACCACACACACACTACACACACACACACACACACACACACACACCTAAACCAACGTTTTACCATTTCTATCCTCTTTTCTAAAACCAATAAGAGTCTTATCTCAGGAGAGAGAGGAGCAGGAGAGAGAGGAGCAGGAGGAGAGAGAGGAGCAGGAGAGAGAGGAGCAGGAGAGAGAGGAGCAGGAGAGAGAGGAGCAGGAGAGAGAGGAGCAGGAGAGAGAGGAGAGGAGAGGAGGAGGAGAGAGAGGAGCAGGAGAGAGAGGAGCAGGAGGAGAGAGGAGCAGGAGAGAGAGGAGCAGGAGGAGAGAGAGGAGCAGGAGAGAGCGAGGAGCAGGAGAGAGAGGAGAGAGCGAGGAGCAGGAGAGCGAGGAGCAGGAGGAGAGAGAGGAGCAGGAGAGAGAGGAGCAGGAGAGAGAGAGGAGAGGAGGAGAGCGAGGAGCAGGAGAGAGGAGCAGGAGGAGAGAGGAGCAGGAGAGAGAGAGCAGGAGGAGAGCGAGGAGCAGGAGAGAGAGGAGAGAGAGGAGCAGGAGAGGAGAGAGCAGGAGGAGAGAGGAGGGAGAGAGGAGGAGAGAGGAGCAGGAGGAGAGAGAGGAGAGGAGAGGAGAGAGCAGGAGGAGAGAGAGGAGCAGAGAGAGAGGAGCAGGAGGAGAGCGAGGAGCAGGAGAGAGAGCGAGGAGCAGGAGAGCGAGGAGCAGGAGAGCGAGGAGAGCGAGGAGCAGGAGAGCGAGGAGCAGGAGGAGAGAGAGGAGCAGGAGAGAGAGAGGAGCAGCAGGAGAGAGAGGAGAGAGAGGAGAAGAGAGAGGAGCAGGAAGAGAGAGGAGCAGGAGGAGAGCGAGGAGCAGGAGGAGAGAGAGGAGCAGGAGGAGAGCGAGGAGCAGGAGAGCGAGGAGCAGGAGAGCGAGGAGCAGGAGAGCGAGGAGGAGAGCGAGGAGAAGGAGAGCGAGGAGCAGGAGGAGAGCAAGGAGCAGGAGCGCAAGGAGCAGGAGGAGGAGAGCGAGGAGCAGGAGGAGAGCGAGGAGTTTAATCCCGCGCCGGCATCGGGACTCGACCAGGAGTGTCCCCTCCCCCTCCCCACCCCTCCCCCCTCACTCCTCCTCCTCCTCCTCCTCCTCCTCCTCCTCCTCCTCCTCCCCATCCTAATAGGAGAAGGGAGGCGTGTGAACAGGAGCTGCATCCGGAGCATACGAGGCGGCATCTCCTGTTCACACGCTGCTCCACTGAGGTGAACTTTATCAAACAGGGATAATAAATCACACCACCGGGTCAAGGCCCTTTGTATGGGGGAGAGAGAGGGAGAGAGGGGGAGAGAGAGAGGGAGAGGGGGGAAGAGGGGGGAGAGGGGGGAGAAAGGGGGGAGAGAGGGAGAGAGGGGGAGAGAGGCAGAGAGAGGGAGATAGGGGGAGAGGGGGAGAGAGGGAGATAGGGGGAGAGAGGTAGATAGGGGGAGAGAGGGAGATAAGGGGAGAGGGGGAGAGAGGGAGATAGGGGGAGAGAGGCAGAGAGAGGGAGATAGTGGGAGAGAGGGAGAGAGGGAGATAGGGGGAGAGAGGGAGAGAGGGAGAGAGGGGAGGACGCAAGGTAGCAAGGAGAGAGGATGTTTTTATTCAACCAAACGAACCTCACGGCATACTCCTCAAGGTGTAACCATAGCAACACTTCCCCGGATCATCCCAGTATTATGGGATGGGGGAGATATTGAGTCATTGGCCAAACTAACGCCTTATCTTTAGAGAGAGAGAGAGGAGACACCCGGGTGGCGCTAGCCCACTGATAAGCGATAAGTGGTCAGTGATCAGTTAGCAAAACTCTGCAGATCAGATGCGTGTCTCTTCGGGACACCGCCAGCGCTAGCCACACTGCGGCTAATGCGCTGCGGTTGCGCACACATCGCTGTACTGTCTAACCCCTACCTGCTCCTTAATGACCTGTCTCTGTACTGTCTAACCCCTACCTGCTCCTTAATGACCTGTCTCTGTACTGTCTAACCCCTACCTGCTCCTTAATGACCTGTCTCTGTACTGTCTAACCCCTACCTGCTCCTTAATGACCTGTCTCTGTACTGTCTAGCCCCTACCTGCTCCTTAATGACCTGTCTCTGTACTGTCTAACCCCTAC
>CM051020.1:16487495-16489995 GCA_027704905.1 Muraenolepis orangiensis | reverse complement strand
CGCTACCCATTAGCGGCGTTGATGAATCGCCCGGCGGCTAGCGGCTCTCACCTGCGGCGAGATGGCCCGTCGCTCGGCGGCGGCGAGGCCTGGGGGCGGGACCACGGTGAGGCCGGGGGGTGGGACCATGGCGACGGGCCGCTGGGTGGCGAAGGCGGGGGTGGGGTGGAGGAGTGGCGGGCTGTGGCCGAAGGCAGAGCCCACCAGACCTGCCTGGCGACCAATCAGACCCTGGTGCATCTGGAGGGCCACCGGGGGGGAGGGGTAGGCAAAACTCAGAGCCGGGCTGAAAAGAGAGAGAGAGAGAGAGAGAGAGAGAGAGAGAGAGAGAGAGAGAGAGAGAGGAGACGAGATAGAGGAAGAGGAAGAGGAGGAGAGAGAGACGATCAGTCAAAGCACAACAGAACTAGAGGGCCCTCAGTAGAACATTCCACCATCACACCAAAAAGTCTCCTGGATCCTGATTCTGATCCTAAATCTAATCAACTGTTCATCGGTTCATAAGTAATCTAACCACCCAGTTAAAGTCACATTCTGTACACAACTTTGAGAGTTGTCTTGCTAAGAGACAGACAGACAGACAGACAGGGGTAAAAACATAACTTCCTATCTTCAATGGTGAAGGTAAAAATACTAAATAAAATACACAAGGGTTTGAACATGTTTTGTTATAGTGCAGATAGTGGGGGGAGAGAGGGAGAGGGGTGAGAGAGGGAGAGGGGGAGAGGAGGAGAGAGGGAGGGGGGAGAGTGGGAGAGAGGGAGAGGAGGAGAAGAGGGGGAGAGAGGGAGAGAGGAGGAGAGAGGGAGAGGGGAAGAGAGGGAGAGAGGGGGGAGAGGAGGAGAGAGGGAGAGGGGGAGAGAGGGAGAGAGGGGGGAGAGGAGGAGAGAGGGAGAGGGGGAGAGAGGGAGAGAGGGAGAGAGGGGGGAGAGGAGGAGAGAGGGAGAGGGGGAGAGAGGGGGAGGGGGAGAGGGAGAGAGGGGGAGAGGGGGAGGAGAGAGGGAGAGGGGAGAGGGGGGGAGAGAGGAGAGAGAGGGAGGGAGAGGAGAAGACGGGGGAGAGGGGGAGACGGTAAGTCAAAGGATTTTTCTGGACTTTTGCGCACCTCCCCGGGGACAATCAGACAGGAAGTGGCGTGGTAATGGACAATCAGACAGGAAGTGGCGTGGTAATGGACAATCAGACAGGAAGTGGCCATGCTGGATCTTGGGAGTAAGATTGGACTTGTTAACGAAGTGCGAAGCATCACTTTGTTCTGTGTTCTGCGGCGATGGGATGTTTATCGGATGGCTGAACCGTAACATTAAGATTACATTGTGAAATAGAAATATGAACCTCTGTTCAGTGGATTATCCATCGGTTAGATCTTCTCCAGGGGGGGGGGGGGTGGTCTGAGCTGAAGAGGGGGACACCCTGGGGTGACCCACAGGTGAGGTGACACACAGGTGAGGCTAGATCCAGCCTATCAGTGGGCCTTAAACCAATGAACCACCTGGATAAACAAACTAGTTTCATCCTGGTTTACGAAGCTACACCTAGCTTCAACCACCTGGACAGAGAGCATGAACTACTGTAGTTTCAACCTGCTAGCTTGGAATAAACTAACTTAAACTACAAAAATCACCTCATGTAAACAAGCTTCAACTAGTCTCCACTAACTAACTAACGTTACTAACTTAACTAACTTAACTAACTTAACTAACCTTAACTAACGTTAACCTCAGAGATTGTGAGGGTGTGTTGTGAGGGTGTATTGTGGTGGTGGTGTATTGTGATGGTGGTGTATTGTGATGGTGTGTTGTGAGGGTGTATTGTGGTGGTGGTGTATTGTGATGGTGGTGTATTGTGATGGTGTGTTGTGATGGTGTATTGTAGTGGTGGTGTATTGTGATGGTGGTGTATTGTGATGGTGGTGTATTGTGACAGTGTATTAGGGTGGTGTATTGTGATGGTGGTGTATTGTGATGGTGGTGTATTGTGACAGTGTATTAGGGTGGTGTATTGTGATGGTGGTGTATTGTGACAGTGTATTAGGGTGGTGTATTGTGATGGTGGTGTATTATTGTGATGGTGGTGTATTGTGACAGTGTATTAGGGTGGTGTATTGTGATGGTGGTGTATTATTGTGATGGTGGTGTATTGTGACAGTGTATTAGGGTGGTGTATTGTGATGGTGGTGTATTGTGACAGTGTATTAGGGTGGTGTATTGTGATGGTGGTGTATTATTGTGATGGTGGTGTATTGCTGTAATTATAAGTGACACCAGAGCCGGTCTCCAGCAGTGCTCCTCTGTCTGGGCTCCTCTTATTAAAGGAGAGCAACGGAAATCAATGAGCAGCGTGTCGAGGCCCCGGGGCCCGTCAGATCGCTCATCCCCCGGGCCGTCGGGGGGGCCATTTGGAGGCTGTCACCGTGACAACGGACCGGGGCACCGGGTGATCGGTCAGCCTCTCCTCGCAGACCACTGATCAATGATGTACAGGGGAGGGGGGGAGGGGT
>CM051020.1:16466400-16468900 GCA_027704905.1 Muraenolepis orangiensis | reverse complement strand
GGTTCCCCTGTGTGGTTCTCCTGTGTGGTTCCCCTGTGTGGTTCCCCTGTGTGGTTCTCCTGTGTGGTTCTACTGTGTGTTTCTACTGTGTGTGCTAAACCCTTGTTGAACACCTCAGAACACACATTGCTGTGAACTTTGGCCTTCAGGAAGACATGTTCATATCTTAACCTTGTTAACAGTTGTGTTTACTCCACAAGGTAAAGTTGTGGTTAGTCCACCAGGTAAAGGTGTGGTTACTCTACCAGGTAAAGGTGTGGTTACT
This sequence comes from Muraenolepis orangiensis, assembly GCA_027704905.1. Lineage (NCBI taxonomy): Eukaryota > Metazoa > Chordata > Actinopteri > Gadiformes > Muraenolepididae > Muraenolepis > Muraenolepis orangiensis. The sequence goes on along the minus strand of CM051020.1, from coordinate 16,468,635 downwards.
CTACCAGGTAAAGGTGTGGTTACTCTACCAGGTAAAGGTGTGGTTACTCTACCAGGTAAAGATGTGGTTACTCTACCAGGTAAAGGTGTGGTTACTCTACCAGGTAAAGGTGTGGTTACTCTACCAGGTAAAGGTGTGGTTACACCACCAGGTAAAGGTGTGGTTACACCACCAGGTAAAGGTGTGGCTACTCCACCAGGTAAAGGTGTGGTTACTCCACCAAGTAAAGATGTGGTTACTCTACCAGGTAAAGGTGTGGTTACACCACCAGGTAAAGGTGTGGTTACACCACCAGGTAAAGGTGTGGCTACTCCACCAGGTAAAGGTGTGGTTACTCCACCAAGTAAAGATGTGGTTACTCTACCAGGTAAAGGTGTGGTTACACCACCAGGTAAAGGTGTGGTTACTCCACCAGGTAAAGTACTGAACCCATAAACTAGTGTGCCCACACTTGTAAAAGAGGAATGGAATGCTGTAAAACAACATGGCTGCCGTTGCCGGGGTGACCTCACTGAACTGAATGAGACGTTTCCATAGAAACCATGTATTAGCCAACTATAGCTCTACAGGCCTGGGGCGAGAGACTAGCCAAGACACTGGGACAGAGAGAAAGAGAGAGAAAAAGCTATTCTGCCACTTCATAAAGTTAATAAAGTGATAAATACATCTCACCCCTTATCTCAACATCCAGAGTAAAAACAAAGAGAGAGATGGAGAGAGAGAGAGAGAGAGAGGAGAGAGAGAGAGAGAGAGAGAGAGAGAGAGAGAGAGAGAGAGAGAGAGAGAGAGAGAGAGAGAGAGAGAGAGAGAGAGAGAGAGAGACTATTTTGAACCCTGATTTGTGCGCTCAGAAGCAGGCTGAGCAGAGGCCAACTCATCTCTCACAGGACAGACAGCAGCTGTTTATCATTCTGATGGAGGACTTCATCTAAACTTCATATCAACACCAGTCAGCACAGTCACTTACTGTGATACACATCTACAGTCTGACATCACAACTACAGTCTGACATCACAACTACAGCCTGACATCACAACTACAGCCTGACATCACAACTACAGCCTGACATCACAACTACTGCCTGACATCACAACTACAGCCTGACATCACAACTACAGTCTGACATCACAACTACAGTCTGACATCACAACTACAGTCTGACATCACAACTACAGTCTGACATCACAACTACAGTCTGACATCACAACTACAGCCTGACATCACAACTACAGCCTGACATCACAACTACAGCCTGACATCACAACTACAGCCTGACATCACAACTACAGTCTGACATCACAACTACAGCCTGACATCACAACTACAGTCTGACATCACAACTACAGTCTGACATCACAACTACAGTCTGACATCACAACTACTGCCTGACATCACAACTACAGCCTGACATCACAACTACAGTCTGACATCACAACTACAGCCTGACATCACAACTACAGTCTGACATCACAACTACAGTCTGACATCACAACTACAGTCTGACATCACAACTACTGCCTGACATCACAACTACAGTCTGACATCACAACTACAGCCTGACATCACAATACTGCCTGACATCACAACTACAGCCTGACATCACAACTACAGCTGAATCACAACTAAGCGAGAGAGAGAGAGAGAGAGAGAGGAGAGAGAGAGAGAGAGAGAGAGAGAGAGAGAGAGAGAGAGAGAGAGAGAGAGAGAGAGAGAGAGAGAGAGAGAGCCAGAGAGAGAGCTGGGTTCCTCCGACACCAGAACAGATCGATTTAGTTACAAACCAGTTGGTTGGAGTTGGCAAACTGTTACAGTCAGACTATAATCAGTCTGACTGGGGCCTGGTGAGGCTGCTTCAACCAGAATCTAATCAGTCTGACTGGGGCCAGGTGAGGCTGCTTCAACCAGAATCTAATCAGTCTGACTGGGGCCTGGTGAGGCTGCTTCAACCAGAATCTAATCAGTCTGACTGGGGCCAGGTGAGGCTGCTTCAACCAGACTCTAACCAGTCTGACTGGGGTCAGATGAGGCTGCTTAACAAGACTCTAATCAGTCTGACTGGGGCCAGGTGAGGCTGCTTCAACCAGACTCTAATCAGTCTGACTGGGGTCAGGTGAGGCTGCTTCAACCAGACTCTAATCAGTCTGACTGGGGCCAGGTGAGGCTGCTTCAACCAGACTCTAATCAGTCTGACTGGGGTCAGGTGAGGCTGCTTCAACCAGACTCTAATCAGTCTGA
>CM051020.1:16451400-16456400 GCA_027704905.1 Muraenolepis orangiensis | reverse complement strand
TGGTGGCCCACATCAGGAGGGGGACCCCGCTGGACCCAACCGTGTACACCTGGGGACAGGAAGTGATGTCACACATGATGTCACATTCAACTACATGGATCAGAGGTTTTACATAATAGATTACTGTAGATTCGATTACATTACATTATATCTTTGAGTGTCTGGTAATGTAAAACCAGACTGGATTAGATATAGATATTATCCTTGATTATCCTAGATTATATTATCCTAAATATTAATATAATATATTAGACTATACTATGTATTATATGATACTATATCATTATATACAGTATATATATACTGTATATAATATAATTATTTTATTCTAACCTTTAGTGTCCCGGTGCGGTCGGAACCCTTCATGTAGAACCAGAAGCGGAGGAAGCAGCGCCCCCTGCTGGCGGGGAACGGGACGCTGGTGGTCACCACGGCAACATCCCCCTCCCTCTGTACCGCTGAGTTTAGGTAAAGGAAGGCCCCTTGCCCTCCTGGACACACACACACACACACAAAAATGAGGATGTTGATGAAGTTGACCAATCCTAACACTGCTAATCAACAGGTGGACTCACCTGGGCTGTGATCCCCAGGGAGTCCACTTCCTGGTGTGTGACTTATCCGTCCAATCGTCCAATCACAGTCGTCGTCCAGGTCCTGGGAGAGCTTGCAGGCCTCTTCCCATTGGTCAGCTGGCATGTTGAAGTTACACGCCCCTGGCATGCTGAGGATATAGTCTGAGAGAGAGAGAGAGAGACAGACAGACAGACAGACAGACAGACAGACAGACAGACAGACAGACAGAGAGAGAGAGAGAGAGAGAGACAGAGACAGAAACAGAGAGAGAGAGGGAGAGAGACAAAGAAAGAGAGAGACAGAGAGAGAGACAAAGAGAGAGACAGCGTGAGAGAGAGGGATATACACACACTTTATGTACAGTATATAATATATAACTAATACATGGATATGTGTTCTGCACTCACGACAGCCGGCCTCATCTGATTGGTCGAGACAGTCTGGTTTGCCATCACAGCGGAGGCGGGACTCGATGCACTGACCAGTGAGACACAGGAAGTCAGAGGAAGACACACAGATGACCGGGTCTACAGCACCTGCACACACACACACACACACACACACACACATTATTATTATTATTGTGTAGTATTGTGTGTATATTGTGTAGTATTGTTTATATACTGTATATTGTGTAGTATTGTGTGTATATATTGTGTAGTATTGTGTACATTGGGTGTATTGTGTTGTATTGTGTAAATATATTGTGTAGTACTGTGTACATTGTGTGTACTCCAGGTCGTCCAGCGAGGCTCCTCCCACAACATCCTGGGTCCGGATCCCTTCAAAGATCACCTGGAATCTCCTCCTGCTGCTGAGAGACACCTCCACCCTCCTCCACCTCCTCCCCTGCTCCTCCACCCTCCTCCCCTGCTCCTCCACCCTCCTCCCCTGCTCCTCCACCCTCCTCCCCTGCTCCTCCACCCTCCTCCCCTGCTCCTCCACCCTCATCCTGCTGCTGGCCTGCTCCTCTGAGCTGCTCCACACCTCCTGCAGAGCCTCCTCCTCCTCCGTCTGGAACATAACACACAATAAAACTATAACACACTACACCACACTACACCACACTACAACACACTACAACACACTACAACACATTATAACACACTATAACACACTACAACACACTACAACACACTACAACACATTATAACACACTATAACACACTATAACACACTACAACACACTACAACACATTATAACACACTATAACACACTATAACACACTACAACACACTACAACACATTATAACACACTATAACACACTATAACACACTATAACACACTATAACACACTATAACACACTACAACACACTACAACACATTATAACACACTATAACACACTATAACACACTACAACACACTACAACACATTATAACACACTATAACACACTATAACACACTACAACACACTACAACACACTACAACACACTACAACACACTATAACACATTATAACACACTATAACACACTACAACACACTACAACACATTATAACACACTATAACACACTATAACACACTATAACACACTACAACACATTATAACACACTATAACACACTATAACACACTATAACACACTACAACACACTACAACACATTATAACACACTATAACACACTATAACACACTATAACACACTACAACACATTATAACACACTATAACACACTATAACACACTATAACACACTACACCACACTACACCACACTACAACACACTACAACACACTACAACACATTATAACACACTATAACACACTACAACACACTACAACACATTATAACACACTATAACACACTATAACACACTATAACACACTATAACACACTATAACACACTACAACACACTACAACACATTATAACACACTATAACACACTATAACACACTACAACACACTACAACACATTATAACACACTATAACACACTATAACACACTACAACACACTACAACACACTACAACACACTACAACACACTATAACACATTATAACACACTATAACACACTACAACACACTACAACACATTATAACACACTATAACACACTATAACACACTATAACACACTACAACACATTATAACACACTATAACACACTATAACACACTATAACACACTACACCACACTACAACACACTACAACACATTATAACACACTATAACACACTACAACACATTATAACACACTACACCACACTATAACACACTACAACACACTACAACACACTACAACACATTATAACACACTATAACACACTACACCACACTACAACACACTATAACACACTACAACACACTACAACACATTATAACACACTATAACACACTATAACACATTATAACACACTACAACACACTACAACACACTACAACACACTATAACACACTACAACACACTACAACACATTATAACACACTATAACACACTATAACACACTATAACACATTATAACACACTACACCACACTATAACACACTATAACACACTACAACACACTATAACACACTACAACACATTATAACACACTATAACACACTACAACACATTATAACACACTATAACACACTATAACACACTACAACACACTATAACACACTATAACACACTACAACACACTACAATACATTATAACACACTATAACACACTATAACACATTATAACACACTATAACACACTACAACACACTATAACACACTACAACACACTATAACACACTATAACACATTATAACACATTATAACACACTATAACATACTATTACACACTATAACATACTATAACACACTATAACACACTATAACACACTATAACACATTATAACACACTATAACATACTATTACACACTATAACATACTATTACACACTATAACATACTATAACACACTATAACACACTATAACACACTATAACACACGATTACACACTATATACTATATATAATACGTATTTAAAATAATAAAGATATAAGACTCAGGCTGCTGCTTTACTACATTAGAATTGTTATAATTATTATGATTATTATTATAATTATTATTATTTTGATTATTATTATAATTATTATGATTATTATAAGGGATTTTTATTGAGAATTATTATTATTATCATCATCATCATTATTATTATTAGTATTATTATTATTAGGATTATTAATATTATTATACAGCAGTGTGTGTGTGTGTGTGTTCTTAAGGATCTGGTGGTAAGGGGCGGAGCTCAAACGACCTCAGGATGTCATCACCTTGACCAGCACACGGATGGTTCCTGCGGCCTCATGGGAGATGTAGTACCAGAAGGAGAGCCTGCAGAGAGAGCCTGAAGCCTTCCACACAGAGCTCCTCATGTGGGCTCTGTCCCCCCGCACACCCACAGGGGTGGAGGACAGGAACAGGAAGTGACCTGGAGGAGAGAGAGAGGGGGAGAGAGAGAGAGAGAGAGACAGAGAGAGACAGAGAGAGACAGAGAGAGACAGAGAGAGACAGAGAGACAGAGACACAATATAACACCATATAATACACTATTACACACTATATACTATATATAATACATATTTAAAATAATAAAGATATAAGACTGAGGCTGCTGCTTTACTACATTATAATTGTATAATATATAATATTATTATTATGATTATTATGATTATTATTATTATTGATTATTATATTATATAGACAGAGAGACAGAGACTTAGAGGAGAAACTCCCCTTAACTCTCTAGAGGACTTAAAGGAGAAACTCCCCTTAACCCTCTAGAGGACTTAAAGGAGAAACTCCCCTTAACCCTCTAGAGCAGGGGTTCCCAACCTTTTTCACCCAGAGCCCCCCCAAATGACTCCTGTTGGAATGTTCCCCCCCCCCCCCCCGGACTTTGCCTTTGCTTTTAAAAGTGCACATTCAAAAGAGGCCTCGGTGGCCTTCTGTACATCGCTGCCAGCCCTAACAAACTGTTGTTTCTTTATGAAAAAGTCCCGATCACGCCCGACCGTTTCTGGGTGCATGGTCTGTTGGTGTCTCTTCATTTTGCAGGGTTTCATGCTGTCGTTGGCTAGCTTCTCTCTGCATATCACACACTCTGGGCGGGTTTTGTCCGTTCCTTCCATGAAACCTAAGTTAAGATAGCTCTCTAGGTAGGTCCTCATTTTCTTTTTGATTGCAGATGAGCTGTCATCTCCTTTACGTTTTTCAGACATTTTTAGACAAAATATTCACCTTATGAAGTTGGTCGCTAGCTAGCAAGCACAGCAAACTGTTACTACCACGGAAGCTGACACAGTAACGTCAATGTTGGCGCGAATCGGAGGAGTATCAGATTAATTTGTAGAATTTTTATTAAAATTAATTAATCAATAAATTTCTATATTTTATTGTAATGTAGAGACAAGGCTTTTAGCGACAATCATGTATTGCGTTACAA
>CM051020.1:16447521-16450400 GCA_027704905.1 Muraenolepis orangiensis | reverse complement strand
GACAGCTGTCTTAAAGGGAAGGGGACAGCGGTCTTAAAGGGAAGGGGACAGTGGTCTTAAAGGGAAGGGGACAGCGGTCTTAAAGGGAAGGGGACAGCCGTCTTAAAGGGAAGGGGACAGTGGTCTTAAAGGGAAGGGGACAACGGTCTCAAAGGGAAGGGGACAGCCGTGTTAAAGGGAAGGGGACAGCTGTCTTAAAGGGAAGGGGACAGCCGTGTTAAAGGGAAGGGGACAGCCGTCTTAAAGGGAAGGGGACAATGGTCTCAAAGGGAAGGGGACAGCCGTCTTAAAGGGAGTGGACCAGCAGAACGCTGGGTGTGATGAGCTGCAGATTTGGACCAAAGACACCAACGGAGACACACACCCAAACAAAGAGAGAGACACACCCCTACACACACACACACACACACAAAGAGAGAGAGACACCCCCCCTCCCCCCCCCCCCCCATCAGTGGCGTGGTGTGCAGGTGTGTCTGCAGGTGTGTTAAGCGCCATTAAGGGCTGACACACACACCCAGAAAGAGTGATCGCACTTAGCTAGCCGTCCGCCGCACGGCGCGCCACTCTGCTAGCACAGCACAAACACACAGGACCCTCTCTCCATCACACACACACACACACACACACACACACACACCACACACACACACACACACACACGTGTGTGTCCCTCTCCATGGGGGCTCTGTCACCAGTTAAATGTATCCCAGGTGTGTGTGTGTCTTTGCCTACCTGTGCGGAAGTGTGTGTGTGTGTGTGTGTGTGTGTGTGTGTGTGTGTGTGTGTGTGTGTGTGTGTGTGTGTGTGTGTGTGTGTGTGTGTTACCAGGGGTCAAAGCCTTTTTAAACTGGGTGACTCTGAGTAGCGATGGTGAAGCAGTGAAGGGGAGGGGCCCGGGGCCCTCAGACACAATGGGGGCGGGGCCCTGGGCCCTCAGACACAATGGGAGAGAGTGTGTGTCCCCCCCTCAGTGGGACACACACACACACACACACATGTTGTACGTGTGTGTTAAGGTGTATGTTTTAACTATGCCTGTCTTATTTATAGTTTATATATATACAGTATATATATATTTATATATATATTTTTTTTTATACATATTTTTTTTAAATCATAGTAGTAACTAGGGTGCGATTCCATCATAAAATCACGCTTTTAAACAAAGTTTTGAAATATTCCGATGTTTTGTTCTTGCTTTCAGACGGTCTCCATTTTAGACACCAACCTGTCCTTGTCTTCTCCAACAGCAGAGACCAGCCCCCTATGCTGCTCCCCACCTGCTGCATTACACCTTCATTTAATATTTAACATGTAATCAAAACATGTCAGGCAGTTGTCTCAGCGTGCTTTAAAACCACCTCCATTGTGCCAGTGCCAAAACACTCCTCTGCAGCGAGCCTCAAGGACTTCTCACCCCCATCATCATGAAGTGCTTTGAGAGGCTGGTCCTGGCTCACCTCAAATCTGCCCTCTCACCCTCACTGGATAAATATCAATTTGCCAAACCGTGAGAACAGGAGCACGGAGGACGCCATCTCCTCAGCCCTTCACTCCGCTCTCTCTGGATGAGAGCAACACCCACGTGAGAATGCTGTTCATCGACTTTTAGCTCAGCATTCAAACACCATCATCCCCTCCAAACTCATCCGCAAACTTGGTGACCTCATGAAAACCAAGAATCTTGGTTTTTGGACTTCCTAACCAACAGACCCCAGTCAGTCAGGTTAGACCATCTCACCCCCTCCACCCTCACCCTGAACACCGGCGTCCCCCAGGGCTGTGTGCTGAGCCCTCTCCTCAACTCCCTCTTCACCCACGACTGCACATGTACATGGTACAAACACCATCATCAAGTTTGCACACGACACAACGGTGGTGGGCCTCATCAGAAAAGCAAAAACAACGATGAGGCAGCCTCCAGGGAGGAGGTCCAGCACCTGGTGGCGTGGTGCGCTGACAACAACCTGGCCCTCAACACCAAGAAGACCAAGGAGCATCGTGGACTTTAGGAAGACCAGAGCTGGGGCACACGCCCCCATCCTCACTTGACAGGGCGCCCAACGCATCGTTGGATTACCCCTCCCTGCATTAAACACCACCCACCATAAAACGGTGTCTGAGGAAGGCACGAAAAATAGTGGAAGACCCCTCTCACCCCAACCATGGACTGTTGGCCCTCCTCCCCTCCGGGAGGCGCTATAGGAACCTTGGTTCCAAGTCAAGCAGGCTTAGGAACAGCTTCTGCTGACTTTACCCTTTCACCATCAATGTCTTCAACGGCCTTGCACTGTATCATAACTCCCCACCTCTACCTACAGTTGACATGTTTATAGTTGACATGTTTATAGTTGACATACCTGTATGATATACAGATATACAGGCCATGTACATTTTTACTGTACTGTACCGCATATATTAATTAATCTTCAACTGTTGATATAACTGCATACGCCTGCTCACTACCTGTTGATACTTGTATACTTTCCTTGTATATATATATATATATATAATATATATCATTCTGCACATATCTCATACCTACTATATATTCAAGATTCAAGATTCAAGATAACTTTATTTATCCCGAGGGAAACTAAGGTGCAACAGGGGGAATAAATGCACACAAAAATATACTAATACCTAAAAACTAAAACTAAATAAGTATTTATCCCTAGTAGCCTGTCTTTAACATCTTATTTAACCACTGTTCATTATATATGACCATGCACTTAACTGTAACGTCTGCACTCTGGTTAGATGCCAACTTATTTTCACTGTATTGTACTTGTGCTGTGAAATGACAATGCATTAGAATCTAATCTAATCTAATCTAATCTAACCTTTAACAACTCAATGGTGGACCTTCAATACAGTCT
>CM051020.1:16432521-16440021 GCA_027704905.1 Muraenolepis orangiensis | reverse complement strand
GGCCGACGCTCAGCCCGCTCTCCCCCCTGTCTCCCCCCCTGCTCTCCCCCCCTGCTCTCCCCCCCTGCTCCCTCGTTTGAGCTTGAAAGGGAGTTGGCTGCCTTTCAACGTTCAAAGTCCGACTTCCTCCCGCCGTCACCCAAGGATTTGAGGAGGAGGTAATTGTGCTCACAGCCGCTGATCAGAGAGAGAGAGGGAAGCTACACACTACACAGGCACTCTCTACCTCTCTCTACCCTAGCTCTACCTCTCTCTCTCTCCCTCTCTCTCCCTCTTTCTCTCTCTCCTGCCACTATAATAGCTCCTGGTGGTGCTCCACTTCGACAGCAGTGTTCTCCTCTTTCCTCCCTCCCCTCCTCCCCTCCTCCCTCTCCTCCTCCCCCCTCCTCCCCCCTCCCCTCCCCTCCTCCCCCTCACCTTGTGAGGATGCTCTTGTTCTTTCTGTTTCTTTTTCCCCCTCTTCTCTAGTCGTGTGTTTACCTCTTATGCTCTTCACCCTCTCTCTCCCTCTCCCTCTCCCTCCCTCTCCCTCCCTCTCCCTCTCTCCCTCTCTCTCTCTCTCTCTCTCTCTCTCCCCCGCCTCCCCCCCGGTCCCTCATTAAGGCTGATGCTCAGGGTTCTCCATCCTTCCAGGGGAGAGAGTCTCTCTTCTTCTTCTTCTGTTGTAAAACACGGGTTCACATTCCTCCACAGATACACCTCCCTGTACCTCCTAATGGGGTGCCATTAGAGAGAGAGAGAGAGGGAGAGAGAGAGGACTGGAGTGGGGATAGGTCTTCTAAACAGCCCTGGTACTCAGACATGAGGGCCCAGGTTAAGGGCCCCCACCCTTAAAGTTAAGGAGCCCCCACCCTTAAAGTTAAGGGGCCCCCAGGTAAAATACAAGCGGTGTCTCTGACTCTTCTGTCTGACGGATTCTCTCTCCTTTGATTCTCAGGTGGAGGACAGGCGGAGGAGAGGTGGAGGACGGATGGAGGACAGGTGGAGGACAGGTGGAGGAGAGATGGAGGAGAGGTGGAGGAGAGGTGGAGGACAGGGGGAGAAGAGGTGGAGGACAGGTGGAGGAGAGGTGGAGGACAGGTGGAGGAGATGAGGAGGTGGAGCGAGAGGGTGGAGGACGGATGGAGGAGAGGTGGAGGACAGGTGGAGGAGAGGTGGAGGACAGGTGGAGGACAGGTGGAGGAGAGGTGGAGGAGAGATGGAGGACAGGCGGAGGACAGGTGGAGGAGAGGTGGGGAGCAGGTAGGGGTAAGGAGCAGGTAGGGGTTAGAGAGTACAGAGACAGGTGGAGGAAGGATGGAGGACAGGTGGAGGAGAGGTGGAAGAAGGATGGAGGAGAGGTGGAGGACAGGGGGAGGAGGGGTGGAGGACAGGTGGAGGAAGGATGGAGGAGAGGTGGGGGATAGATGGAGGACGGATGGAGGACAGGTGGAGGACAGGTGGAGGACAGGGGACAGGTGGAGGACAAGTGGAGGAGAGGTGGAGGAGAGGTGGAGGTGTTTGTACCTTCGAGCCCGAAGCTAAACACCATCACCTTCCAACTTCACAAAACATTGTTGTCGCTGAAGAGGTTTTGGCGGGAAAACAGACATCCAGCGAAGGAGCGCCAGGTAGAGGAGGAAGAGGAGGAGGAGTGGGAGGAGGGGGAGGGGGAGGAGGAGGAGGAGTGGGAGGAGGAGGAGGAGGAGGAGGAGGAGGAGGAGTGGGAGGAGGAGGAGGAGGAGGAGGAGGAGGAGGAGGAGGAGGAGGAGGAGGAGGGGGAGGAGGAGGAGGTGGCCTCACCAATCACAAAAACAACTTCTTCAAAGCTTGTTCTTCCCCTCCTGTGCAGTAATCTCTCGCTCCTTCCCTCCTTCCCTCCTTACTTCCTTCCCTCCTTTCCGCGTGCAAATCAACTCCTGGGCAAGAGTCCCTCGTCTCCCCCCCAATTAACAATGAGACCAGAGGGGGAGAGAGGGGGGAGGCGAGGGTAAGGGAGAGGGAAGGAGGGAGGAATTCCAGCGGCTGGCGGTAGTTTAATAAGAACCGCTCTCCAAGCAGCTTAGGCTTAGGTATCTGAGTCCCTGGGCCCTGGCTGGGCCCCTGGGGGCCCCTCGCCGCAGAGCGTCCCCCTCCACTCTCAGCCCGGAGACAAGAGATTGCACAAGAACTCCAGAAAACACACAATCACAGCGCAGGAGATTAGTGCTCTTATTGTGCTGTTTGTGTGTGCAGCGTTTCTTTATTATTAGGAGCTTGGAGCTAGCAGCTAGGAGCTAGCAGCTAGGAGCCAGGAGATAGGAGCCAGGAGCTAGAGCCAGGAGCTAGGAGCCAGGAGGTAGGGGCCAGGAGGTAGAAGCCAGGAACTAGGAGCCAGGAGGTAGGAGCCAGGAGCCAGGAGGTAGGGGCCAGGAGGTAGGAGCCAGGAGGTAGGAGCCAGGAGGTAGAAGCCAGGAACTAGGAGCCAGGAGGTAGGAGCCAGGAGCTAGGAGCCAGGAGGTAGGAGCAAGGAGCTAGGAGCAAGGAGCTAGGAGCAACGCGGAGCCCAGCGCGGGGACAAGGCGGGTGCTTCATGTGAGGAGGTCACGGCTTCTGCAGACCTCAGAACCGCCTCACGGACCAGGAGAAGTTACAGGAGAACAACGTGACAGGACCTGGAGAGGACCTGGTTCTCCAAGACCACGAGGGGAGGAACCTCTAGACCTCCACACACACCTGGTCATCTCTCTCTCCCCCCCTCTCTCTCTCTCTCTCTCTCTCCCCCTCTCTCTCTCTCTCTCTCTGCCTCTCTCTGACTGATGTTTGGCCTAGTTGTGGTGTGGGGCATGTGGGGGAGGAGGAGGAGGAGGAGGAGGAAAGGTCGATGCTACTGGTTTACAGTCTGTTGTCATCCTCCCTGATATCCACTTAGCTCCACATTCATCTACGCAAATGTGACGGCTCCCGTGTCTCTATTTGGCTCCCTCCCTCCCTCCCTCAGTCTCCCTCTCCCTCCCTCTCTCCCTCCCTCTCTCCCTCCCTCAGTCTCCCTCCCTCTCTCCCTCTCTCCCTCTCTCCCTCCCTCCCTCTCCCTCTCCCTCCCTCCCTCAGTCTCCCTCCCTCTCTCCCACTCTCCCTCCCTCTCCCTCCCTCCCTCCCTCAGTCTCCCTCCCTCTCTCCCTCCCTCCCTCCCTCTCCCTCTCCCTCCCTCAGTCTCCCTCCCTCTCTCCCTCAGTCTCCCTCTCCCTCCCTCCCTCTCTCTCTCCCTCCCACCCCTCCCTCCCTCTCCCTCTCCCACCCTCCCTCCCTCCGTCTCCCTCTCCTTCCCTCCCTCTCCCTCCCACCCTCCCTCCGTCTCCCTCTGTCTCTCTCTCCCTCTCTCCCTCACCCTCCCACCCTCCCTCCCTCCCCCTCCCCCCCTCCCTCCCTCACCCTCCCTCCCTCCTTCCCCCTCCCTCCCTCCCCCTACCCCCCTCCCTCCATCTCTCCCTCCCTCACCCTCCCTCCCTCCTTCCCCCTCCCACCCTCCCTCACCCCCCTCCCTCCCTCCCCCTACCCCCCTCCCTCCATCTCTCCCTCCCTCCCTCACCCTCCCTCCTTCCCCCTCCCTCCCTCCCTCCCTCCCTCTGTCTCCCTGGCCCTGCTCTCTGCTCCTGGAGGTTCTTCTGGGGGATTCTCCCCTCTGGGCTCAGCCCAGAGGGGAGAATCAGTGAGACTGGTCTCTGCTCTCCCCCTCCTACCTCCTCCCCCTCCTCTCCCTCCTCCCCCCGGACCTCAAATCAGCCCCCCAGCGGGGGTGGCACCATGCCCCCGGCCCCGTGCCCCCCCCCTCCCCCCCACACACATCAGGGCCCCCGGGGGCCTCGTGTCCCACCGCCGCTCGGCTTCATCAGGCCCACATTGTGTGCCAGCGACCGCTGGCGAGCGAGCGAGCATCAAAATGTGCAGCGGTGCATTCTGGGAACGCAGAATCTCAAAAGATCCCTAAAAGGTTTCCTTTAGGCTGAAAGGGCCCCTCGCCCCACGGCCTCCACCGGAGGCCGGCCTCTTTGTGGAGGAGTCGGAAGAGAAAAGAGGTCCGCCACATTAAAAAAAGAGCCCTGATTCTCTGACCTCTGATTGGCTCTCAGACACGATTCTTTTAGGCAATCAAACGGCGGCGATGCACCGCGACACCTCGCTCCTCTCTGGACCGCAGAGACCCGGGAACAAGAGCCCTGATCAGGGGGAGAGGGGAGGACGGAGGGGAGAGGGGGGTGGAGGGGTGGAGGGGTGGAGGGGTGGAGGGGTGGAGGGGGGGGATGGAGGGGTGGAGAGGGGGATGGAGAGGGGGGTGGAGATGGAGGTGGTGGTGATGGTAATGGTGGAGGTGGTAGTGGTGGTAGTGGTGGAGGTGGTGGTGGGGGGAGAGGGGTGGAGGGGGGGGGGGGTGGAGGGGGGTGGAGAGGGGGGTGGAGGTGGAGGGGGTGGTGGGGGGGAGAGGGGTGGAGGGGGGGGGGTGGAGGGGTGGAGAGGGGGGTGGAGGTGGAGGTGGTGGTGGAGGCGGTGGTGGTGGTGGGGGGAGAGGGGTGGAGAGGGGGGTGGAGGAGTGGAGGTGGAGGTGGTGGTGGTGGTGGCGGTAGTGGTGGAGGTGGTGGTGGTGGTGGTGGTGGTAGTGGTGAAGGTGTGGTGGTGGTAGTGGTGTGGGGTTGGTGGTGGTGGTCATATTGGGGGTGGTGGTGGTGGTGGTGGTGGTGGTGGTGGAGGAGGAGCGGGTAGGGTGGTGTTTTGGACGGAGGTTGGCTGAGGGGAGAGTAGGGGAATCCAGTCTGCGGTGGTCAGATTAGGACAGAGCTCAGAGAACACAGAAAACCCCCAACACACATGAGACATCATGTGTGGTATATATATATATATATATTTCTGTATATAGTATGTATATATGTATATAGTGTTGTTTCTAGTATATAGTATAGTATATAGTAGGTAGTACATAGTGTTTTTTATAGTATATAGTATAGTATATAGTAGGTAGTGTATAGTGTTGTTTATAGTATATAATATAGCATATTATAGGTAGTATATAGTGTTGTTTATAGTATATAGTATAGCATATTATAGGTAGTATATAGTGTTGTTTATAGTATATAGTAGGTAGTATATAGTGTTGTTTCTAGTATATAGTATAGTATATAGTAGATAGTATATAGTGTTGTTTATAGTATATAGTATAGTATATAGTAGGTAGTATATAGTGTTGTTTATAGTATATAGTAGGAAGTATATAGTGTTGTTTATAGTATACAGTATAGTATATAGTAGTAGTATATAGTGTTGTTTATAGTATATAGTATAGTATATAGTAGGTAGTATATAGTGTTGTTTATAGTATATAGTAGGTAGTATATAGTGTTGTTTATAGTATATAGTATAGTATATAGTAGGTAGTATATAGTGTTGTTTATAGTATATAGTAGGTAGTATATAGTGTTGTTTATAGTATATAGTAGGTAGTACATAGTGTTGTTTATAGTATATAGTATAGTATATAGTAGGTAGTATACAGTATAGACAGTATACATATGATGTATATTTCTAAGTGTGTGTTTACAGTACCAGGAGTGCTTCATAAGGACAACTCACACACACATTGAGGTTCAGGTATGATGTATGCATGTTAAATGACTGTGTGTGTGTGAGTGTGTGTGTGTGTGTGTGTGCATGTGTGTGAGTGTGCGCATGTGTGTGAGTGTGTGTGTGTGTGTGTGTGTGTGTGTGTGTGTGTGCGTGACTGTGTGTGTGTGTGTGTGTGACTGTGTGTGTGTGTGTGTGTATGTGTGTGTGTGTGTGTGTGTGTGTGTGGTGTGTGTGTGTGTGTGTGCGTGTGTGTGTGCGTGTGCGGACATGAGCCATTAAGGCGGTTAGTCGGTTCTTATTTGGAGCTGGATAATTAGGTACTTCAAAGGCACCTGCACCTCCTCCCCCTCCTTCCACCTCCCCACCTCCTCCCCCCTCCTCCCACCTCCCCCTCCTCCCCTCTCCTCCCCCTCTCCTCCCCCCTCCCACAGGAACCCCCCCCTCCCTGTTTAAACCCATGTTAGCCGGTATCAGTGGCTAGCAGGCTAATTTAACTTCTGACATTTGATATGAGCAGAATGAGGAGGATCAGCCGTTTAACTGGAACAGGATTACCCCTCCTCCTCCTCCTCCTCCTCCTCCTCCTCCTGCTCCCTCTCATCACCCCTCTCTCTCTCTCTCTCTCTCTCTCTCTCTCTCTCTCTCTCTCTCTCTCTCTCTCTCTCTCTCTCTGCTAAGCAGTTTATCATGACTGTTGAGCGTCTGCGGTCCAACATGCACTCCTAACTCTGCTGCCCATCTATCTCTCCCCCCACCCCCCCTCTCTCTCTCTCTCCTCCCCCCCCCCCCCTCTCTCTCTCCCACCCCCCCCCCCTCTTTCTCCTTCTCCCCATCTCTGCATCTCTCTCCCAAAGTAACTTTGGGTCTAACTACACCAGTAGTTATCATTAACATGATATACATAACAACATAACAACATAACTTAACAACAGAACAACAGAACTTAACAACAGATTGCTGGTGACCCTAAACTACTGTTGGTGTGTTCCAACGTCCACCAATCAGAAAACGCTGAAAATCCAGCCAATCAGGGTTCGGCGTGTTGACCCCTCCCCCCGGTCCGGGCCGTACCATGTGACGGGGGTCTGGGTTAAACCAAAAGACCCATGGGGGCGCCTCAGACACAGCTGGTAGCACTTAACCCTTCTCTCCCGCCAGCTCCGAGAGCAGAGCCATCCAAACGCCAAACCCCCAGCCAGACGTTCTGCTGCTCCTAAACCATCTCCCCCTCCTGGTTCCCCCTTCTGGTTCTACCTCCTGGTTCCCCCTCCTGGTTCTACCTCCTGGTTCCACCTCCTGGTTCCCCCTCCCGGTTCCACCTCCCGGTTCCCCCTCCTGGTTCTCCCTCCTGGTTCCACCTCCTGGTTCCACCTCCTGGTTCTACCTCCTGGTTCCACCTCCTGGTTCTACCTCCTGGTTCCCCCTCCCGGTTCCCCCTCCTGGTTCCACCTCCTGGTTCTCCCTCCTGGTTCCACTCTTGAAACCATACAGTTTGATACACGTTGGTTTGTCCCCCTCAGATACATAATCAATAACTTATCAATTACCTTATGACCTCACCTTACATCGTACTGCCACCTTCCACCACGCACACACACACACACACATGCACACACACACGTATTTAAATCAACAGCGTGTGATTGGTCGTCGGTCTTAAACACAGGTGAGACTCTCAGTCTGTCATTAACCGTCTGGAGCGGACCAGAAGGACGGCCATGTTGGATAAACACAGCTAACCGCCAGGGGGAGAGAGAGAGAGAGAGAGAGAGAGAGAGAGAGAGAGAGAGAGAGAGAGGAGAGAGAGAGAGAGAGAGAGAGACCCTGCTCTGTGATTAGGATAAGAAGATTCAGGGGCTCTCAAAGCATCCAAAACACCACAAAGGAGCAAGTAGGGGTTAGGGGTCATTAAGGAGCAGCTAGGGA
>CM051020.1:16425021-16430021 GCA_027704905.1 Muraenolepis orangiensis | reverse complement strand
CGTACCTCCACCACCTCCGCCCCTCGTATCTCCACCACCTCCGCCCCTCGTACCTCCACCACCTCCGCCCCTCATACCTCCACCACCTCCGACCTCAGCCCAGCTCCCTTCAGCGCTATCCTCCACACCACCTCCTCCACCTCCATGGAGGAACCACAGCCTCTCTCTCCTGCCTCACCCCAGCCTATCCTCTCCTGCATCTAAACCTCCTGTACTGTTTATCACCCCAGCCTCTCCTCTCCTGCCTCTAAACCTCCTGGACTGTTTATCACCCCAGCCTCTCCTCTCCTGCCTCTAAACCTCCTGGCATGTTGACTAGGAGGATGGAGGACGGGGTGCTGGCTCCTGTCTGACTGATGTCAAGAGAAATGGAGAGAGAGGGAGAGATATGGGGGAGGGAGGGAGGTACATAGGGGAGGGAGAGAGAGAGGGAGAGACACTGGGGAGGGAGAGGACACTGGGAGAGAGGGAGAGAGGGAGAGACACTGGGGAGAGAGGGAGAAACACTGGGGAGAGAGGGAGAGACACTGGGGAGGGAGGGAGAGAGGGAGAGGACACTGGGGAGAGAGGGAGAGAGGGAGAGACACTGGGGAGAGAGGGAGAGAGGGAGAGACACTGAGGAGAGAGGGAGAGACACTGGGGAGAGAGGGAGAGACACTGGGGAGGGAGGGAGAGAGGGAGAGACACTGAGGAGAGAGGGAGAGACACTGGGGAGAGAGGGAGAGACACTGGGGAGAGAGGGAGAGACACTGGGAGGAGGAGAGAGGGAGAGACATGAGGAGAGAGGGAGAGACACTGGGGAGAGAGGGAGAGAGGGAGAGACACTGAGGAGAGAGGGAGAGACACTGGGAGAGAGGGAGAGAGGGAGAGACACTGGGGAGAGAGGGAGAACACTGGGGAGAGAGGGAGAGACACTGGGGAGAGAGGGAGAGACGCTGAGGAGAGAGGGAGAGAGGGAGAGACACTGGGGAGAGAGGGAGAGAGGGAGAGACACTGGGGAGAGAGGGAGAGAGGGAGAGACACTGAGGAGAGAGGGAGAGAGGGAGAGACACTGGGGAGAGAGGGAGAGAGGGAGAGACACTGGGGAGGGAGGGAGAGAGGGAGAGACACTGGGGAGGGAGGGAGAGAGGGAGAGACACTGGGGAGAGAGGGAGAAAGGGAGAGACACTGGGGAGAGAGGGAGAGACACTGGGGGAGGTGGAGCTCTTTCACTAATCAATCATCAGAAATCACTGCTGTGGACTACTGCCTTTGATCTGAGATCCTCTTTCTGGGGAAGGAGAGAGAGAGACAGACAGACAGACAGACAGACAAGAGAGAGAGACAGAAAGACAGAGACAGACAGACCGATTTAGAGAGGGAGAGAGATGCAGAGCGAGACAGAGACAGAGAGAGAGAGAGAGAGAGAGAGAGAGAGAGAGAGAGAGAGAGAGGAGAGAGAGAGAGAGAGAGAGATCATATCCATGCTGCTCCACTGGAGGCCTGAGGCCAGCATCTCCTCCAGCAGGCAGGCAGCGGCGTGCCAGAGAGAGGCCAGAGAGAGGCCAGAGAGAGGCCAGGCTGGACCGGCCCGCCGCGGGCCGCCGCGGGCCTCTACGCCCCGGCATAGCGGCGGCGCTAGGCTAATCCTCCAGCACCGCCGCCGCAGGACCCCTCAGAGGTGGCCCTGCCAAGCGCCTGACGCCCGCTGCTGCAGAAAATGATCTTTAGTGCAGAGAGCCATGAAAAGCAGCCAGACACCAGTGTGTGTGTGTGTGTGTGTGTGTGTGTGTGTGTGTGTGTGTGTGTGTGTGTGTGTGTGTGTGTGAGTGTGTGTGCGTGACTGTGTGTGTGTGTGTGTGTGTGTGTGTGTGTGTGTGTGTGTGTGTGTGTGGTGTGTGTGTGTGTGTGTGTGTGTGCGTGTGTTTGTAACACAGGCAGTGTCTCACAACACACTAACCGGTGTATTGATTGACAGTCTTTAACAAATCAGACTCACAGCAGACAGTCAATCAAAACACAAAGAAGAAAAGAGTGTTAGATGATCCCGGGGGGGAGACAGGAGGGAGGTGAGGGAGAAGGAGGAGAGAGGTGAGGGAGGAGAAGGAGGAGAGAGGAGGAGAAGGAGAGGTGAGGGAGGAGGAGGAGAGAGGTGAGGGAGGAGGAGAGAAGTGAGGGAGGAGGAGAGAGGTGAGGGAGGAGGAGGAGAGAGGTGAGGGAGGAGGAGGAGGAGAGAGGTGAGGGAGGAGGAGGAGAAGGAGGAGAGGTGAGGGAGGAAAAGGAGGAGAGAGGTGAGGGAGGAGGAGGAGGAGGAGAGGGAGGAGGAGGAGAGAGGTGAGGGAGGAGGAGGAGGAGGAGAGAGGTGAGGGAGGAGGAGGAGAAGAGGTGAGGGAGGAGAAGGAGAGAGGTGAGGGAGGAGGAGGAGAGAGGTGAGGGAGGAGGAGGAGAAGAGGTGAGGGAGGAGAAGAGAGATGAGGGAGGAGGAGGAGGAGAGGTGAGGGAGGAGGAGAGAGGTGAGGGAGGAGGAGAGAGAGTGAGGGAGGAGAGAGAGATGAGGGGAGGAGAGAGAGGTGAGGGAGGAGGAGGAGAAGAGGTGAGGGAGGAGAAGAGAGATGAGGGAGGAGGAGGAGGAGAGGTGAGGGAGGAGGAGAGAGGTGAGGGAGGAGAGAGGTGAGGGAGGAGAAGAGAGATGAGGGAGGAGGAGGAGAGAGGTGAGGGAGGAGGAGGAGGAGGAGAGAGGTGAGGGAGGAGGAGGAGAAGAGGTGAGGGAGGAGAAGAGAGATGAGGGAGGAGGAGGAGGAGAGGTGAGGGAGGAGGAGAGAGGTGAGGGAGGAGGAGGAGAGAGGTGAGGAGGAGAAGAGAGATGAGGGAGGAGGAGGAGAGAGGTGAGGAGGAGGAGGAGAGAGGTGAGGGAGGAGGAGGAGAGGTGAGGTTAGGGGGAGGAGGAGAAGGAGAGAGGTTAAGGAGAAGGAGAAGAGAGGTGAGGGAGGAGGAGAGAGAGGTGAGGGAGGAGGAGAGAGAGGTGAGGGAGGAGGAGGAGAGAGGAGGACCAGTTCATAATGAGTCCTATCAGGTGATCAATGATGTCATTAATATGAGGGATCACGGGGCTGTCATCGTCATGACAACAGGCTGAGGGATGATGCGGTCCTAACATTCCATTTCCCACAAGTCTCCTCTCTCTCGCCTCCCCTCCTACTCCCCTTTGCTCCTCACCCCTCACATCTCCTCTTCCCTCCTCTCCTCTCCTCCCCTCCCCTCTGCTCCTCACATCTCCTCTCCTCTTCTCCCCCACACCCCTCCTCACATTTCCTCTCCCTACTCTCCTCGCCCCTCCTGCCCTCTGCTCCTCACCTCTCCTTAAATCTCCTCCCTCTCCTCGCTCCTCTCTCCTCCCTGTGTGTCCCTGCGCCCGACAACAAGGAAGCAACAGCTCTCAGAGAAAAATGAGAAGAGGAGGAGGGGGGGAGGAAGGGAGGGAGGGAGGAGAGGGGGAGGAGAGAGGAGGGGAGAGAGCGAGCTGGGGGTCGGGGGGAGGGAGGGAGGAGAGGGGGAGGAGAGGGGAGAGAGCGAGCTGGGGATCGGGGGGAGGGAGGGAGGAGAGGGGGAGGAGAGAGGAGGGGAGAGGAGGGGAGAGAGTGAGCTGGGGGTCGGGGGGAGGGAGGGGAGGGAGGGAGGAGGAGGAGGGGAGAGAGCGAGCTGGGGGTCGGGGGGAGGGAGGGAGGGAGGAGGGGGAGGAGAGTGGGAGGGGGAGGGAGGGAGGGAGGAGAGGGGGAGGGGAGGGGAGAGGAGGGGAGAGGAGGGGAGAGAGCGAGCTGGGGGTCGGGGGGGGGAGGGAGGGAGGGAAGAGAGGGGGAGGAGAGAGGAGGGGAGGGTATTTGGGGTTTGGCAAGAGAAGAAAAGTGAAAATCCATTTTCAGACCCATTTTCAATTAGGTGTCCAATAGCTGTTATCACAGGTGTCCCAGAATGCAGCGGGGCTAAGTGAAACTGTCGGCGCTCCCCTTCCTGAAATGAAACCTTATCGCCGACGCACAAAGATGGCGGGACACGCTATCTGTAAATTACTTTCTGCTCCTCTGTTGAGGCCGAGTCCTGTCAGCTGACACTCCTCTATTTGCCCGCCGTCATTTAAATGGCTGCTTAGAAAAGACGCCTCCCGCTCGCCCTCTCCTCCCTCTCCTCTCCTCTCCTCCCCTCTCCCTCGTCTCCTATCTCCCTCCATCCTCCCCCATCACCCTGCCCCCCCCTTCTCCCTCCTCTCCCTCCTCTCCCTCTCCATCCTCCTCCTCCTCCTCCTCTCCTCCTCCTCCTCTCCGTCCCCAAAGCGGTTAAGTGTTCTTTTCTCCCGCTAAGCACTTTCCCGCTCCCTGTATTTGCGTGGGGGATTCCTCCCCCGGCTAGCGCCGAACCAAGGCTTTAGCGTTTAGCATGGAGGCCCGTGCGGGGCTTAGCGTGTTCGCGTGTTAGCGTGTTAGCGTGCCCCAGAGGTGGCGGGTTGTCGTCGTGGCGATAAAGCAGGCGTCTTCATACTGGTGTACAGGGAGGACTCCTGGGTACCAACATGAGGCTCTTCAGTCATTAGCTGACGTGGCATCTCCTCTCTCCTCCGTAGATCCATCTTTATTTCTACTTGTCTCTGCTCCTCCTCCTCCTCCTCCTCCTCCTCCTCTCCTCCTCCTCCTCCTCCTCCTCCTCTCTCCATCTCCCTCTGGTCTCTCCCTCTCTTTCCTCTCTCTTTCTTCAATTGTGTTTTTCTTAGTTCTTTCATAGTTTTAGTTTTTGATCTTATGTCAAAAGTTTGGGCTCTTCTGGGTCATCCTCTCCTCCTATTGGTCCACAGTACCCCCCCCCCCCCCACACCCTGGGTCATCCTCTCCTCCTATTGGTCCACAGTACCCCCCCCCCCCTCCTCTCCTCCTATTGGTCCACAGTACCCCCCCACCCTGGTCATCCTCTCCTCCTATTGGTCCACAGTCCCCCCCCCCCCACCCTGGGTCATCCTCTCCTCCTATTGGTCC
>CM051020.1:16397521-16400021 GCA_027704905.1 Muraenolepis orangiensis | reverse complement strand
ATCAGTGTCTAACAAGGCTAATACAGCGTGACCCCGCGGCATTAGCATACAGACGTGACAGCCCCATTTCACCAGAAGGTCACGGGGTCGCGCAGGAGGAGGCCGTCCTCCCCGTGCATACAGAGATATTTATATTAAATAAAACATTAATATAGATAAATAGATATATGTGTAATAGCACAGACAGATAGATACTCTGACCAAGAAGGACCGCTTTAAACTCCAGATAACTAAAACAAGGCTCCCCCGCTATCTGACAGCCAGCGGCTGGCGGCTAGCGGCGGCGGCGGCGGCGGCGAGGGGCCGGCCGCTGGCTGATAGATGCTAGCTGACAAGGCGCGGCGCGGGCTGAACGCGGTGCGTTGTCATCAGATTAGCATCTCAAAAACGGGGCCGGGATTCATCACCACGGCGACACATAATGTTTTTTTATCTGTTGGTTTTAAATATTGAATCCGTTCCTCCGTTGACCCCCTGGGGGCCCCGGGACGGGACGGGGGGGTGGGGGGCCCCCGGGGGGTACCTTAGACCCAGGGGCCCGGGATTCAAACCAGCCACCAAGCGGCGGCCTGCTTTAAATCACACCCTCACGGAAGCTTCTAGATGGTTTAGTTTGTGTGTAATAGGACCGTATATTACAGTCGAGGCCCACCTTTTAGACACCGGATGGTGGGCTTAAATAAAGGATTAAATACATCCCTGATATATGGGTTAAAGAATATATAATATAATAGATATTATGTATTAAATGATAGTTCATTTATCTCCACTCAATTCATTACACAACACAGCTTTTATGTGCTTTTAACTAATTGGTTAATTTCATGTTAACTGGTATTTTAATCAGAGAGGAATTCTCTTTGAAATCAGAATAAAAAGGAGAAAGAGACCAAAGTTTGAATAAAGGAATAACCTCTTATTATTATTATTATTATTATTATTATTATTGTTATTATTATTGTTAATCCTCAACGGACATTTTAGAATTACTGTTACTATTTAACACCATTTATTTTATTTGTATTAAACGAGGATAACTAAATAATATTAATATGTTACAGGTTGCCTGTATTGTTTTATGTCCCCGACGTTAAATCGTTTGACCAACCGTTTACATCACACGTTATTTAAGACAATAATAAAACATAAAACCATCTAAAAGATGCTTCATTTTTCTTTTTTTCTTTTTTTGTTAATAAAACACAGGCCGGAAATATATTAATATTAATATATATTAATTGTGTTATGTATGTTTATATTTCTATATATTGATATATAACTATATAACACACAGAGGATCTATCGTCTTATTGTCTGCAGGAATTCATCAGCTCTCAGCGCGCTGACGGGCGGCCTGGCAGGAGGGACCGGGACCGGGGGGGCCGGGGGGGGCCTACATGGACCCCGGGGGGGCCTACAGGGACCCGGGGCACCGGGACCTACCGGGTCGGGCCGGGAGGGACCAGGACAAGGGGACCTACCGGGACCTACCGGGACGGGGCCGTGAGGAAAACCCGTCCGGTTCCTCACGGCCCGACCCGGTAGGTCCCGGGACCGGGTCGAGGTAGGTCCCCCCAGTCCCTCACGCGGGGAGACGCGGGGGGACGCGGGGGGCCCTCCACGATCCAAGGCGCAGCAGCTGGCGGCCGGCAGAAGGAAAAGTTTCCAACTCTTATTATTATTTCGTGTGGAGGCTCGCAGCTCCGGAGGAGAGGAGGAGGAGAAGGAGAAGAGGAGGAGGAGGAGGAGAGGAACCTCATTCCTCTCACACTGAGGAGAAGAGGAGGAGGAGGAGGAGGTGGAGGAGGACCATTACATGCGTGCGTAAAATAGGAAAAAAGTGCGCGTAAATCTTGTACTTGTGACGGAACGCGTTGGGCCGTTTCGAAAGATAAAGATAAAAGATGAAGATGAGAAGATGAACCTGAAAGCTACGAGGAGCTCAGACGGCGCGTCACTGATGGGGGTTGAAGGTTGAAATCCCATCTCTTTATTTAAGGCTCCTTATTTAGGATTATTTTGCATTATTTGCATGGTAAATTAAGGGCCTACGCGCTGCATTAATTGCACCGATAATTATTTTATATATATTTATTTATTTATTTATAAACCCCCGGGACCCCTCGGGAAGAGCCAATCACCACGGGGTCAATCATTCTAAAATCAATCAAAAAAGGAGATGAAATTTGATCAGACATCCATAAGCGCGTCACGACCCACCGCCAGGAGAACCGGACGGGTCGGAAGGAACCAAAGTTAGTGTGAGTGGACATTAAGGTTCTCCTCCATAGAGAACCAACTGGGCTTACAGGGAACAGAACAGGAGAACAGGAGAGGAAGAGAAAGAACGTTATTCCGTTATTCCGCCGACGGGGGAAAACGTCCCGATGTAACTTTTCATGATTGAAAAAATATATATACTCTCCCCGAGCAGCCGTGTGTGTGTGTGTGTGTGTGTGTGTGTGTGTGTGTGTGTGTGTGTGTGTGTGTGTGTGTGTGT
>CM051020.1:16352521-16377521 GCA_027704905.1 Muraenolepis orangiensis | reverse complement strand
TACAAGGAGAGGGGTGAGTCTACAGGGAGATGGGCGTGTCTACAAGGAGAGGGTGAGTCTACAGGGAGATGGCGTGTCTACAAGGAGAGGGCGTGTGTACAAGGAGATGGGCGTATCTACAAGGAGAGGGGTGAGTCTACAAGGAGATGGGTGAGTCTACAGGAGAGGGGCGTGTGTACAAGGAGAGGGGTAGTCTACAGGGAGATGGGTGAGTCTACAAGCAGAGGGGCGTGTGTACAAGGAGATGGGCGTGTGAACAAGGCAGAGGGGTGAGTCTACAGGGAGATGGGCGTATCTACAAGGAGATGGGCGTGTCTACAAGGAGATGGGCGTGTCTACAAGGAGAGGGGTGAGTCTACAAGCAGAGGGGCGTGTCTACAAGGATAGGGGCGTGTCTAGCGTCTACAAGGAGAGGGCGGCGGCGGTTTCCGTCTCGGACATCGCCGACGGCCGCTTGGCGACGGACGCCGTCTTCCCGCGGTCCCCGGCACTCGGTCTCCCGGTGTACCACCTGAACACCCGCAGGAGATCCTCGCGGAAACGCACGCCCACAAAGGCGTAGAGGAAGGGGTTGAGGCAGGCGTGGGCGTAGGCCAGGCTCTTGGTCACCTGACCCACCACGTCGGCGCGCGTGGCCGCGCCGCAGTCGTCCAGGCCTCCCCCGGGGGAGGAGGCCCGCCACGCCGTCAGCACCAGGTAAGCGTTGCAGGGCAGCTGGGAGAGAGCGAAGGCTAACACCACGGCCAGGATCACACGCAGAGCCTTGTGCTTCTGGAAGCTGCGCGCCTGCAGCAAGGCCCGCAGGACCGAGGAGTAGCAGGCCGCCATGACGGCCAGCGGCAGGACGAAGCCCACGGCCACCTGCAGGGACAGAACCAGAACCTTGGTCCCCGTCCGGGTCCCGGACCGCAGGTCGCAGGTGGTCAGGCCGCTCGAAGATTTCCTCACCTGGGACATGGGTCACAGAGTCATATTCTAGTTAATATCCTGGTTAATATCCTGGTTAATAGTTAATATCCTGGTTAATATCCTGGTTAATATCCTGGTTAATATACTGGTTAATAGTTAATATCCTGGTTAATATCCTGGTTAATATCCTGGTTAATATCCTGATTAATAGTTAATATCCTGGTTAATGTCCTTGTTAATCCCATAATAACTTAGTTACTTATGATACTGTATATTTAAATATAGATTTAATAAACAACCCAAAACATCCCCTCCCTCTCGGCTCCCTACGTTTCCCCCCAGGGAGAAGATTATAACTATTATTATAACTATTATTATAACTATTATAACTATTATTACTGTTAGAACTGTAATGTAACTATTATAACTATTATTATAACTATTATGACTATTATTAGAACTATTATAATAACTATTACAATTAATATAACTATAATTATAACTATTATAATAACTATTATTATAACTACTATAGCTATTATAACTAATATTATTACTATTATAACTATTATTCTAACTATTAAAAGTATTCTAACTATTATTCCAGCTATTATTCTAACTATTATTATAACTATTATTATAACAATTATTATAAGTATTATAACTATTATATATATATATATATATATATATGTATAATAAACACTCGGTGGTGTGGACCCCTACGACCCCCCCCAGGACCGCCCAGGGGGGCGAGGGAGGGGCGAGGGAGGGGCGAGGGAGGAGCCTGTCAGCACCTGGGCCAGCAGCACCTCGGGGAGGGCGAGCAGCGAGGACAGGAGCCACACGGCGAGGCACGCCCCCCGGCTGTACAGCATCCTGCGGGCCCTCCGCAGGTTGTGGGCCCGGGTGACCTGGACAATGGCCACGTAGCGGTCCACGCTGATGCAGGTGAGCAGCAGCATGCCGCTGAAGAAGTTCAGCTTGTAGACGGCCACCACCGCCGTGCAGAGGCCGGCCGAGTACGGGCCGAAGGCCCAGCCTTGCATGGCATTCACCGCCCAGAAGGGCAGCGTGGCCAGGAACAGCAGGTCGGCCACCGCCAGGTTGACCAGGTACACGTCCGTCATGGTCTTGAGGCGGTGGCGGACCGTCCAGTGGACCAGGACCACCAGCAGGTTGCCCGCGGTGCCCAGGACGAAGATCAGCAGGAACAGAGGGGGCTCGAAGCGACGCTGGAAGTCCCGGACCCAGGTCTTGAGGCACGGGTTCTCGTCCAGGTCGTAGTCTTCGGGGTAGCCTGAACCCGGGTCCTGGAGGGAAGGACAGCAGGGCTCTTACTGAGCTTAGTCTTTACCTCTGGAACACCACCTGGTGGTTAGACTACTCATGGGCTCAGTAGCATGGGGAATCAGAACCAGACTGAACCAGGTTCAGGAGACTTTCTGGAGGATTTTTTAGAATTGGGAGATGGGGGAAAAAGCCATATTGTGTAATATTTCACAAAGTTACCAACATTGAATAAAAGAGAGCTTGAATAAAACATGTCAAGTTGTCAAGACAACATACAAGTTGATTATGTTTTGCAATGGTGTGTGTGTGTGTGTGTGTGTGTGTGTGTGGTGTGTGTGTGTGTGTGTGTGTGTGTGTGTGTGTGTGTGTGTGTGTGTGTGTGTGTGTGTGTGTGTACATGTGCGTGTGAACCTTTAAAGGGGCGATATAACTTTTAAAGGGGCATTAGAACCTTTAAAGGGGCGTGAGAATCTTTAAAGGAGCATGAGAACCTTTAAAGGGGCATTAGAACCTTTAAAGGAGCATGAGAACCTTTAAAGGGGCGTTAGAACCTTTAAGACAGACAGATATAGGAGTCTTACTAGATATAATGTCAAACATAATGTGGACTGAACCAGGGAACTAGCGGTGGAGAGTCAGTGGTGCGTCTGAGTGCAGCTCCACAGTGACTCAGAATGACTAGGATCTGTGACGCAGCGTGACTCCACTGCTGCACTTAGGAAAATAACCTTTAATGAAAAATAATTGTAATATTCAATATTTGTGAAGATTTGATATGAACATACTTATGCTTAAGGATGTGATAGTACTTACTTATTGTATTCATAGTACTAGTTTGATAGTACTCGCTGATTGATTACTTGACATGGTAGTCATTTATACTGCAGTACTTGAAAGTGTGCATCTGTTTGTGTGTATCAGTGTGTGTATCTGTGTGTGTGTGTGTGTTTGTGTGTGTGTGTGTGTGTGTGTCTAGTAGATACCATGTGTATCTATGAAACAGGAAGGTTGCCATGGATGTGAGAGAGATAACACACACACACACACACACACACACACACACACACACACCACACACACACACACACACACACACACACACACACACACACACACACACACACACACACACACACACATACATACAGATGTGCAGATACACGCACAAGCTACAGGTGAGTGCAGTGCTTGCACTGAAGGACAGATAAGGGATACTAGGCTACACACACACACACAGAACACAACCCAGTGGAGAACCTGGGGGCCGATATGAAGGAGGTGTCCTCATCTCTGGTCCTCAGGGTTTGGTTCTGGTGGTCCGGGGAAGAGGCTCCAGTGCAGGCGTTCTTTTACACACTTTTTACTCTTATGGCTCTCTGCTGTCCACATATACACTGCTATGTGCTGCATATACACTGCATTAGAACCTTCAAAGTGGCGATAGAACCTTGAAAGGGGTGTTAAAACCTTTTAAAGGGGCGGTAGAACCTTTAAAGGAGCATGAGAACCTTTAAAGGGGTGTTAAAACCTTTTAAAGGGGCGGTAGAACCTTTAAAGGGGCGATATAACCTTTAAAGGAGCATGAGAACCTTTAAAGGGGTGTTATAGTCTTTAAAGGGGTGTTAATACCTTTTAAAGGGGCGTTAGAACCTTTAAAGGGGTGTTAGAATCTTTAAAGGGGTGTTAAAACCTTTTAAAGGGGTGTTAGAACCTTAAAAGGGGCTTTATAATCTATAAAGGGGCGTTAGAACCTTTAAAGGAGTATGAGAACCTTTAAAGGGGTGTTAAAATATTTTAAAGGGGTGTTAGAACCTTTAAAGGGGCGTTAGAACCTTTAAAGGGGTGTTAGAATCTTTAAAGGGCCGTTAGAACCTTTAAAGGGGTGTTAGAATCTTTAAAGGGGTGTTACAACCTTTTAAAGGGGTGTTAGAACCTTGAAAGGGGCGTGAAAGGGGCGTTAGAATCTATAAAGGGGCGTTAGAACCTTTAAGACTGCAGCTCGCCTGGTGTTCAACCACCTAAATTACACACACAGGGCAGTAAAAGGAACTGCTCCATCCTACCTCCAGGCAATGGTCAAGGCCTACATCCCAACCCGTCCACTTCTTCGGGCTGTCTGCTTGCCCCCTCGCTTAGGGGCCCTTGTGGCCGATCTACATGGTCACGGCTCTTCTCAGTTCTGGCCCCAATTTGGTGGAACAAACTCCCCACGGATGTCAGGACTGGTAAATGGACATTTATATCAATGGACATTTATATAGCGCTTTTCTAACCAGTGGTTACTCAAAGCGCTTTACATATCAAGTCTCACATTCACCCATTCATACACACATTCAACCACCAACGGCGGAGTCAGCCATGCAAGGAGACAGCAAGGAACATGGCCAGAGTCCGCTCATCTCTGTCCCAAACCAGCACTGAAATCCTGGTCCACCATTTGTCACGTCCCGGATTGATTACTGCAATGCACTTCTGACTGGCCTTCCCATCAAACTCCTCAACAGACTGCAAATAATTCAGAACTCTGCTGCCCGGATCATCACCCGCACTAACTCACCTGACCACATCACCCCGTTCTCATTCAACTACACTGGCTTCCTGTGCGCTACCGGATTGACTATAAAAACCTTTTACTCACCTACAAAGCTGTTCACAATCTAGCCCCCATCTACATCACTGACCTCCTTCAGGAGTACACCCCCTCCCGCACCCTCCGCTCTTCCTCCGTTGGACTTCTCCCCGTCCCCAGCTCACGCCTCAGCACCCTGGGGGCTCCAGCTTTCAGTTGCTCGGCTCCCAGACTCTGGAGCTCTCTGCCGCTACACATCCCACAGTCTGACTCTATAACAACCTACAAAACCCAACTAAAAACCCATCTGTTCAAACTGGCATATTCCATATAAACTGTACCATGTGTTTCTGGTAAGTTTACTTCCTGTTGTTTGTCTTGTTTTAAACCCTGTTTTTTTTATTTGACTGTAGCATATATACTCTGTAAGGTGTCCTTGGGTGTCCTGAAAGGCACCCCACAAATAATAATTTTATACTGCAGTACTTGACGTGGTAGTATTTAATAATGCAGTACTTGACGTGGTAGTATTTAATACTGCAGTACTTGACGTGGTAGTATTTAATACTGCAGTACTTGACGTGGTAGTATTTAATACTGCAGTACTTGACGTGGTAGTATTTAATACTGCAGTACTTGACGTGGTAGTATTTAATACTGCAGTACTTGACGTGGTAGTACTTACAGTTTGGAAGTCTGTGGTGGGAGAGATCGTAGAGACAACGTATTCCATTGAAGCTGAGAAGGAGAAAAGATACCATCATCACACTGCACTATATATATTAAATATACTGCACATATATTACATATACTGCACATATATTAAATATACTGCACATATAATAAATATTCTGCACAAATATGAAATTAGACTACATATACATCCTAAACTCTGTTAAAGATGCCTCTTAATTCTACCTGCAATCAGGTACAAACCCCAGAGGAAATGCCCTACAATTCTGACCAAAACGTTATCAAAGCGTAACCAACAACAGTACTCACCCAAGGAGGAGGGAGGCGGCTGTGGTTGATCTCAGTATCAGTGAAACGCAGACTGAACACAGCCTCATCTGCTCCTGTATTTATGGGTCTCCTCTGTGACCGCAGAACATCTCGTCACCCTGAGCTGTCACATCTCAGGAAACTGCGACCCAAACCCGAAAACATCTGCTTTCACCTCCTGACAGATCAAGGGAGCTAGCTCCTTGTCACTTCAATGTGGGGTTATTAATGATGTCTCTCTCTGACTACACCCAACTAGAAGACAGATGCTGACTGATCAGAGACAACATGCCCCCATGGAGATGAGGGTTAGGGTTTGAATGTCATGAACGACCCAACAACGACTGG
Source organism: Muraenolepis orangiensis (assembly GCA_027704905.1). Taxonomy (NCBI): domain Eukaryota; kingdom Metazoa; phylum Chordata; class Actinopteri; order Gadiformes; family Muraenolepididae; genus Muraenolepis; species Muraenolepis orangiensis. The sequence continues at coordinate 16,371,400 of CM051020.1, read as the reverse complement.
ATGAAGGAGAAGCACTTAGGGCCCACGAGGAGGGAAGTCTCACACCAGACACCCCCAGCATCACATTACATCGCAGCACTTTACAGTACTTTACGTCCTAGCCTCTGCAGCCAGTCGGGGAACGTGTTGTGTCTGAGGTCTACACCGTGTCCGTGGGGTTCCTCACCGCGTGGAGTGGTAGGGCCATTAGAGGAACCTATTGGAACCCCAAACACAGCTGTGTGAGTTGAGATCTGAAAATAAATCCCACTTTTGGATGAAAGTAAACTGAGTGCTGCACACATGAGTCTGTGAGTCTTGTGTTGTTGAGGACGGTTCTCATGTCCGCGGCCTGGTTGTCATCCGGAGAACCAAGTGCTTGGATGTTGGGGTCCTTTACTGCTGCCAAAATAAATGGGGCCTGTCCATCTAAGTATAATATAATAATATTGCATTTTTAAGCTACTTTAATGAGGCATGTAAATAAGAATTAGGACCTTCAGATCACCTTTGATGGGCCATGAGAACCTTTAAAGAGACATGAGAACCTTTAAAGGGGCATTAGAACATTAAAGGGGCGTGAGAACCTTTAAAGGGGCATGAGAACCTTAAAGGGGCATGAGAACCTTTAAGGAGGCATGAGAACATTTAACGGGGCATGAGAACCTTAAATGGGCATGAGAACCTTTAAAGGGGCATGAGAACCTTTAAGGAGGCATGATAACCTTTAAAGGGCAATGAGAACCTTTAAAGGGGCATGAGAACCTTAAAGGGGAGTGAGAACCTTAAAGGGGCATGAGAACCTTAAAGGGGCATGAGAACCTTTAAAGGGGCATTAGAACATTAAAGGGGCATGAGAACCTTAAAGGGGCATGAGAACCTTTAAAGGGGCATGAGAACCTTTAAGGAGGCATGATAACCTTTAAAGGGCAATGAGAACCTTTAAAGGGGCATGAGAACCTTAAAGGGGCGTGAGAACCTTAAAGGGGCATTAGAACATTAAAGGGGCATGAGAACCTTAAAGGAGCATGAGAACCTTTAAAGGGGCATTAGAACATTAAAGGGGCATGAGAACCTTAAAGGGGCATGAGAACCTTTAAAGGGGAATGAGAACCTTTAAGGAGGCATGAGAACATTTAACGGGGAATGAGAACCTTAAATGGGCATGAGAACCTTAAATGGGCATGAGAACCTTTAAGGAGGCATGAGAACCTTTAAAGGGGCAGGAAGCTGAGAGGATGAACGCTGACTTCCTGGTAGTGGTTCACAGCGGGGGGCCGGGTCGTCACACCTGGAGGTCCTGAGAAGCACAGAGGAAGTGGAAGGGCCTCTCTCTCTCTCTCTCTCTCTCTCTCTCTCTCTCTCTCTCTCTCTCTCTCTCTCTCTCAAAACTGTTGATAGAACTGCATATCCCTGCTCCTGTATATACATTTATATATGCCATACATTTATATATGCGCATTTGTATATACATTTACATAGATTATATATATATTTATATATTTATATATATATATATATATATTATATATATATTTATATATATATATTTATATATTTATATATATTATATATATATATATTTATATATATTTATCCTGTTTTCAATAACTGCATACCCCTGACCCCTGCATACCCCCCGCAAGCGCACGTGGCCAAGCCACGTGCGCTTGCGGGGGGCCGGGGTCTAGAAACGTTCACACCTGGAGGTCCTCGAGAAGCACAGAGGAAGTGGAAGGGCCTCTCTCTCTCTCTCTCTCTCTCTCTCTCTCTCTCTCTCTCTCTCTCTCTCTCTCTCTCTCTCTCTCTCTCTCTCTCTCTCTCTCTCTCTCTCTCTCTCTCTCTCTCTCTCTCGGGTCTGTTCTCTCTCGGGTCTGTTCTCTGCAGTCTACGACTACTAGGACATATTCTCACTGTCTGAGGTCAACAGCTAATTTCTGAATCAATTGACAACCAAATACATGATGACAAATAACTTAAACTGTATACAGTATATACTATAGTTATTTAAGTTTTATTGATTATGGTTCATGAAATATTCTTATTTCTGACTAACTCTGCTCCCCTCCCCTCCCCCGCCTCACACCTCTGCTCAACACCTAGAATAATAAATCACCACCAACTGTAAATAAAAAAAAATTAAAAGCAAAACTGTATCACAACTACCTACCTCTCTATAGTTTACATATTTATTAATAAGAGACCCGTTTACTGTACCTGCCATATATATTTCAATCTCAAACTGTTGATAGAACTGCATATCCCTGTATATACATTTATATATGCCATACATTTATATATGCGCATTTGTATATATATTTATATATATATATATTATATATATATATTATATATATATTATATTATATATATTTATATATTATATATTATATATATATTTATATATATATATTATATATATATATATACATATTTATCCTGTTTTCAATAACTGCATACCCCTGATCAGTACCTGTTAAATACTCACTGTCACGGTTACGGTGGTTGACAGGGGGCGTGGCCAAGCCACGTGCGCTGGCGGCGCACGTACACACCTGTCAGCCGTGGCTGATTGCTAATCCCCTCACCTGGGGGTATATAGACCCTGGCTCCCCGTTACCCCGGCGTTAGGTCGTACGTCGTGCGTTAGTACATTCTGGACAGAAACGCCACGCTGATGTCCCGGAGATCCAGATCCTTTGCCTACCCCGCGTCACCCCGTCCGCGTTACTCCGGTCTGTACGAGCTCCCCGGTCATTAGAATGACCTGTCTGGTACCTGTCGCTACTCCGACCTCCCGGTACCCAGACTCCTCTCCCGTCCCGGACTGCTCGTCGGTCTACTCCCTGCCGGTACCCTGACCCCTGGCCTGTCCCTGATCACTCTCTGTTGTCTGTGTGCTTTAAATACAGCTCTGTTATAACTCCACTGTGTCTTGGTCTGCGTTCTGGGTCCCACCCAACTATCCTTACGTGGCACACTTACCTGTGTGTGTATATATCAGTGGTGAAGCGTCAGGGCCTTCAAGGTATTCAGAGAAGACCCTGGAACTCTCAGATGAAACAAAAAAAATTAATTGTATTAATTGTATTAATAAAATGTAATACAATTTAATCAAATTTACAGCAGGGGTTCTCAAAATGGGGGTCGCGGGACCCCGAAGGGGGGGTCGCGAGATGATTTCAGAATCCTCTTGATGTGACCCATGAGCTTTATTTATTTTTTATTTTATTATTATTATTTTTTATCATTTGTATTATTATTATTATTGTTAATAATAACGTGAGTGACAAATAAGATTCACGACAGTATCATCATTGAAAAAAAGCCACACACAATGTTCGTGATCGCGATTACCCCCCCCGTTGGACTTCACGATGTTCGTGATCGCGATTACCCCCCCCGTTGGACTTCACGATGTTCGCGATCGCGACATACCCCCCCCCCCCCCTTGGACTTCACGATGTTCGCGATCGCGACATACCCCCCCCCCCCGTTGGACTTCACGATGTTCGCGATCGCGACATACCCCCCCCCCCCTTGGACTTCACGATGTTCGCGATCGCGACATACCCCCCCCCCCCTTGGACTTCACGATGTTCGCGATCGCGACATACCCCCCCCCCCCCCGTCGGACGGTGATAGTGGGGGGGTCGCCAGTCTCCAGTCTGTTATTTTGGGGGTCGCGGGCTGAACAGTTTGGGAGCCCCTGGTCTACAGAAGGTTGTGATAGACACGCTTCGCCACTGGTATATATATATACCTATTATTATGCTCATATCCCACTTAATACCTAGACAGTAGACTGTCTTTTAACCTGTAAATTTAAACTATATTATATTACCATGCACTTTACTGCAACATGTATTTTACTGCAAATACAAATACATTATAATCTAATCTAATGTATGAACACTCTCTTAGTAACGTAAAGTGTATAACAAGTAAAGTGTATAACAATACCAAATAACATCCCTGTCTGTCTGTCTGTTAACAAGACAACTCAAAAGTTCTGTACTAAAATAATCTGACTATACTTGGTGGTTAGATTATTTATAGACAAAGGAACAGTTGATTCGATTTTTCTTATTTGGTTTAAAATAAGTAAAAGGGATAATCATTTTACTCTAGTTTGGAAACCGCATTAGTTAGCCTCATGATACGAATAAATAAAACTTCATCATCACCACCATCATCATCATCAGGTTCTGTGATGTTTAATCACAACAGAAACCAATTTTTAAATGAGTTTATTTTTACCAAATATAATTTGCACTCATTCATCTTTTTCCTTCTAGGGAATGGTGAAATACAATCTTTAAGGATCACTATTGTTCCACACCTTGATTTAATATGATATAAAATGTATAGGACAGAAGAATATTACAATTTCAATTTCCACGGATACATCTAAAGGGAAGCTGTCCCTCTAGAGACGATATGGGTATGATATATGTCTTCATCTGGAGTCAAAGAAGAGAGAGTTTGAATGTCTCATGGTAGCGCTCTGTACAGACCCCGCCCCCTGGTGGTCGGAGGGTAAACCACGCCCTCGCTGCAGACCCATGGAGACGTGTCAACGCTAAACACACACACAGACCTCCTCAGGAAGGGTTATGGATCCATAATCTAGAGGAATCCACCCTGGAACAATGGGAAGGGTTGTTTGCATAGACCTCTGATGGGGAGGCATGTGAATAAATGAATCAAATAAATAAATGAATATATAAATGAATGAATGAATGTGGAACAAAGAGATTTAATGTGGATTAAGAAGAGGATTGATTAGTTCTCCCTAACAGACGCCCAACCTCACGTTCTCTATACTGAAGACTATGAATTCTGGGTAAAAGTTTCTGGGTTACAGGACATAGATGCGTGGCCGTGTCTTGATGGTCCTTTTTTCTGGTCCTTCTCACCGTCGCTTCCCGTTGTCGGGGGCGACCAGCGACTCATTCGTCAGACTCGTACCTTGACGATGAGACGGAGAAAAAAAGGACATTGTTCAAACAGCGGAAACTGAACCACGCCCCCGAGATGACCTCGCTAACGTCTGGGACGCTAGGTGGCAACAGCTGGCGTGATGCTAGGTGGCAACAGCTGGTGTGACGCTAGGTGGCAACAGCTGGCGTGACGCTAGGTGGCAACAGCTGGCGTGACGCTAGGTGGCAACAGCTGGCGTGATGCTAGGTGGCAACAGCTGGCGTGACGCTAGGTGGCAACAGCTGGTGTGACGCTAGGTGGCAACAGCTGGCGTGACGCTAGGTGGCAACAGCTGGCGTGATGCTAGGTGGCAACAGCCGGCGTGACGCTAGATGGCAACACTGATTGGCCGCTGTACCTCTGCAGTCGTTTCCGGATGTCTTTGATCTGCTCGTTCTTATTGGTCAGCATCTCCTTCATGTTGCGGTAGGCGGCGGTCTGCTGGAACTTCCTGTCCAGCTCCTGGACACACACACACACACACACACACACACACACACACACACACACACACACACACACACACACACACACACACACACACACACACACACACACACACACACACACACACACACACACACACACACACACACACACACACACACACACACACACCATTTATTGTATTCGATTAATAAGTTAATATAGATAGGATTTATTCACTACATTTCTAAAATGTGTCATTGTACATGAATAGAGGGCAGGGGTCAGGGATGAGCATGGAGGGTAGGGGTTGGGGGGGGGGGGGGGTAGACGAGGTCAGGGTCAGACCTTCTCGGCCATGGCGAGCTGCTCTCTGACGTGCAGCAGTTCGTGTTTGGCGGTCACCAGGTTCTGCTGCAGGTCCTTCTGGGAGGCGGCGCTCACGTCCAGGGAGCGCTCGTAGTCCTCCCTCAGGGCCGCCACCGTGCTCTCCAGGTCCTGGTCCTGGTCCTGGTCTGGCAACGCCCCCTGGTGGCGGAGAAAGGAACACGTGATTCATTATTGCTACGTTCCGGCTGGGGGCCGCGATCACCGAGTATCAATCGAACTTCGACCGAACCAACAAGACGATACAAGCATGGTACAAACCATCACAAACCATCGGCCAAGAACAACACTTTAGAAGACAGGAAATGTAGAATAAACCAAAACCAAAGCAAAGCTCAGAGAGGGAGTGTGACGGAGAGAAGGAGGAGCAGGTTGGGCCCCCCGGGGCCCGGCAGGAAGTCTGGTACCTGCTGGTCTCCCTGGACCATCCGCAGGTCCTTCAGAGCCCGCTCGGCCTTCGTCTTCTCATCCAACACGCTCATGGCCTGGAATACACAACACACAGCGTCTCAGCACCAATCTAATCTTAATGACCCCTAACCCCTACCTGCTTCTTAATGACCTCTAACCCCTACCTGCTCCTTAATGAGCTCTAACCCCTACCTGCTCCTTAATGACCCCTAACCCCTACCTGCTCTTTAATGACCCCTAACCCCTACCTGCTCCTTAATGACCCCTAACCCCTACCTGCTCCTTAATGACCCCTAACCCCTACCTGCTGCTGAATGACCTCTAACCCCTACCTGCTCGTTAATGACCCCTAACCCCTACCTGCTCCTTAATGACCTCTAACCCCTACCTGCTCCTGAATGACTTCTAACCCCTACCTGCTCCTTAATGAGCTCTAACCCTTACCTGCTCCTTAATGACCCCTAACCCCTACCTGCTCCTTAATGACCTCTAACTGCTCCTTAATGACCCCTAGCCCCTACCTGCTCCTTAATGAGCTCTCAGAGTGTGTTCTCACCTGGGACTCCAGGTTCCTCAGTCTGCCTTTCAGCTTCTCGTTCTCCTCCTGTAGTCTGGTGATCTCCTGCGGAGAGCGGACACAAGAACCTTGTGTTACGCTGCATTCATACGATTTAATATGGTTCTGAATATGTTTCTGAATGTGGTTCTGAATCTGGTTCTGAATCTGGCCGTTGTGTTCACCTTTTTCAGGAGCTCGGACACGCCCCCTTCGTTGAGAGGCGCCAGCTTGGGCTTACTGATCTCCTGGGTGGTCTGGTGAGAGGTGATAGAGAACAGGTCATCATTAGTCAACACACAACATTTATACAGTACATCCTATCCAACCATCCACAGACTTTGAATTGGACATTTTGTGTGTGCAATAGTAATAGTAATGCCGGCTTTTATATAGCGCTTTTATCCAAAGCGCTTTACAAGTCATGCTTCACATCACCCATTCATACACCGATGGCGGAGTCAGCCATGCAAGGAGACAGCCAGCACGTTAGGAACCCCAGCAAGTTAGGGTTAGGGTCAAGGACACCTCGACAGTTTGTTTCTTTTTGCTAGGAGGAGCTAGGGGATCGAACCAGCGACCTTTCGGTTGTGAGGCGACCGCTCTACCTCCTGAGCTACACTGCCGCCACTGTGTGTGTGTGTGTGTGTGTGTGTGTGTGTGTGTGTGTGTGTGTATGTGTGTGTGTGTGTGTGTGTGTGTGTGGGGGCGGGGGGTGGGGGGAGACACACCTTGTTAGTGGTTTTAAAGTCAGTCTTCTCAAACTCAGCCACCTGCTCTAACAGATCCCTGGAGGAGGAACAACATGAGAACATTAGAGTTGGGGTTAGTAGGTGTTACATCTGGTGGGTTAAGTACTTCATATTGGTCCTCTCTGTGACCTCGTCCAAACCCTGGGAGAGGAAACACGCCGGCAGCCTTGCAGGGCGACAGTTTGACACTCGGAACAGGAGGCCACCCTGTGGTGAACGCTGCTCTGATGTGGTCCAGGAGGAGCTCTGCTGAACGCAGCTGAGGAGCGCTTGCTACACCGCAACAACATGCTTCAGCAACCCCCACCTGTTTTCTAGCTCCGAGATGTCGGACTGCAGCCGCAGGTAGAACTTGTCTGCCTGGGAGAACAGCTGACGGAGCAGCAGCACGTTGGTGTGGGCGGTGTTGATCAGCTCCGTCTCCACCTCCCCCACCACCACCGCCTGCAGACCCTCCAGCATCTCCCGCACCTCGTCCACTGTGAAGGCCTCCTCCACCAGCCTGCCATGGACCCCACAAACACACACACACACACACACGCACACACACACACACACACACACACAACACACACACACACACACACATTTAAGAGCATTTGAAGTGCATTTCCTCCATTTGAAGTGCATTTCCTAACACGCCTAACAATTCATATTATATATACTTCCATAAACATATATAATAACATAATATAACACTTTACATTTCCTCTAAGAGCAATAGGACCTCAACATCAGCAGTGATATACTGGATATATTGAAGCTCACACACATAGTGAAATATATACACAACATATACATATATCTATATCTATATAGATCTATATATATATCGAGATATATACACACTGTCCATCACCTGCTGTCTTTGAGTTCCTCGAAACACTTGTCTATGGTCTTCAGCCTCAGGACTCTCTTGGAGTGGGCGAAGCGCATGTAGCTCACCACCTCGGTCTGGTGGTGGTCATTTACCCCCAACTCCGCCTATACACACACACACACACACACACACACACACAAGCACACACACACACACACAAGCACACACACACACACAAACACGCACACACACAACACACACGCACAAGCACACACACACACACAGCACACACACACACACACACACACACACACACACACACACACACACATGACCAACACTGATAAAGACTGATAATAGGGATACAAACAGGTGGTTAACGCTAAACTCCGGGGAGCTCCTCTCCCATCTCTGTAGGCCCATGTGATGTGGACATGTGATGGTTGTTCCTGTTATTTAATGACATGTAAGGTTCGAGGACCGAAGCTCCAAGAGGACCGGAGAGATGCCTTCATCTGTCTGTTCTAGTCAGAGACACTCACCATAGTGTCCGGGAGGCTAGGCTAGCTGCTAGCTCGCTGCTGGAGAGCGGATTAAAAACAACACACGAGATATTCTGGTTCTAAACGTAATCCGCTGCACGTCGAACCTCAAGATGAGCCGGGGAACAGCCGGGCTGTTCTCTCGTTAACCGGTAATCACACGCTATGTGTATAAACGCGCTCCGTGTGAAACGTTCACAAGATGAACTGGAAGGTTTAGCTAGCCGCTCCTGCTGCTGCTGCTGCTGCCGCCCGTGTTGTGCGTCATCACCTTGGTAACGAGGGTGGCGTCATCACCTTGGTAACGAGGGTAGCGTCATCACCTTGGTAACGAGGGTGGCGTCATCAACTTGGTAACGAAGGTGGCGTCATCACCTTGGTAACGAGGGTGGCGTCATCACCTTGGTAACGAGGGTGGCGTCATCAACTTTGTAACGGGTTTGGCGTCATCACCATGGTAACGGGGTAGTGTCATCGCCATGGTAACGGGGTAGCATCATTACCGTGCTAGGGGGGGTAGCGTCATCACCTTGGTAACGAGGGTAGCGTCATCACCTTGGTAACGAGGGTAGCGTCATCACCTTGGTAACGAGGGTGGCGTCATCAACTTGGTAACGAAGGTGGCGTCATCACCTTGGTAACGAGGGTGGCGTCATCAACTTTGTAACGGATTTGGCGTCATCACCATGGTAACGGGGTAGTGTCATCGCCATGGTAACGGGGTAGCATCATTACCGTGCTAGGGGGGGTAGCGTCATCACCTTGGTAACGAGGGTAGCGTCATCACCTTGGTAACGAGGGTGGCGTCATCAACTTGGTAACGAAGGTGGCGTCATCACCTTGGTAACGAGGGTGGCGTCATCACCTTGGTAACGAGGGTGGCGTCATCAACTTTGTAACGGGTTTGGCGTCATCACCATGGTAACGGGGTAGTGTCATCGCCATGGTAACGGGTAGTGTCATCGCCATGGTAACGGGGTAGCATCATTACCGTGCTAGGGGGGGTAGCGTCATCACCTTGGTAACAAGGGTGGCGTCCTCACTTTGGTAACGAGGGTGGCGTCATCAACTTGGTAACAAAGGTGGCGTCATCACCTTGGTAACGAGGGTGGCGTCATCACCTTGGTAACGGGGTGGCGTCATCACCTTGGTAACGAGGGCGGTGTCGTCAACTTGGTAATGAGGGTGGCGTCAACGCCTTGCTAACGGGGTAGCATCATCATGTCACAGGCTCATGTCATCGCCTTGGTAACGGGGGTAGTGCTGTCCCCTTGGTAACAGGGGTAGCGTTGTCGCCTTGGTAACAGGTTGGCGTCATTGCCTTGGTAACAGGGGTAGTGTCTTTGCTTTGGTAACAGGGGTAGTGTCGTTGCCTTGGTAACGGGGTAGGGCTACATTTCATGTAAATAGTATCAAAAGTCGTTTGTCATAATATAATATAGTTATACTTAGTTATATGTATAATACAGTATAATAAATAATATATTATCATCATAATAATCTAAGTCCTTAAGGACAAAAACATGACAATCTAAAGGCCTCTAATCTAATCTAAATTCCTGGATAACAGTCGGTTTTATTTCAGTCAGAGGATATTGTGGTAAATGTTATTAGGCTATACACTGTCACAATGTTATGTTATGTTATGTTGTGTTGTGTTGTGTTATGTTGTGTTATCTTATGTTATCTTAACTTATGTTATGTTAGTCTGTCCCTTCCCAACTACTAGAACCATCCGTGTCCAACTCAACCTGAGTGTTAAACCCACAGCGCCTGGGAGGTCCTGCAGCTAAAGGCCAGTGCATGTGACCCAAATCAAGAAGCACCCAGCGAAGGTCTTCTTGGACCCCCCCCCCCCCCCAGCTTTGATTAAATTACACTAAGGGGCAGCACATGGTCGCCTCCTCGATCAGATGCTTGGTAGCGTGACTGTTTCCTCCAGGCCGCGGACGGCTCACTTCCTCGGTTACCCAGAGAAGGCTAAGATGTTTCCTCTCTACCTCCAGGCGCGGTGAGTGACTGCCTGATGTTGCTGTGTGCGTGTGTGTGTGTGTGTGTGTGTGTGTGTGTGGCGTGTGGTGTGGGTGTGTGTGGTGTGTGTGTGTGTGCGCGTGTGGGTGGTGTGGGTGTGTGTGGTGTGTGTGGTGTGTGTGGGTGTGTGGGTGTGTGTGGTGTGTGTGTGTTTCATTCAGCGGGTCTCATCTTGGGTTAAACTTGCTGATATTTAAGTTTTCATCTCAATCTTTCTGCCGTTTTCCTCGAATGATTTTATATGTTGGTATTTAGGCTCTGAACTAATTCGTTTGCGCACAAAAGTAACTCCCACTCCAACACTTGACAATGTAGTGTCCATTTTAGTATCTTTGATTGTTGAGTATAATAATATGTGAAGATATTAATAAAGTGCGTCTTTCTTTTATCAGATTTTTTTTATGGATAATATTAAATAGTTGTGCTGAGCATAACCGTGAACATAAATGGTTTGGCAGTATGAATGTAATATTGTAAAGTAGTACATCATATCCCAGTTAATTAGAGAGCGGTCGCCTCACAACCCTCCCCCCTTCTCGATGAGAAGGTTGCTGGTTCGAGTCCCGGGTCCTCCTAGTAGGTCCTCAAGGTGTCCAAGAGCTGACTGCTCCTGACGTGCTGGCAGGTTGCATGATGATGAATCTATGGGTGAATGTGTGAGGCGTGACTTGTAAAGCGCTATATAAAAGCAGCACCATCACCATCTGCTAATACAAATGACCGAGGGATTCTGGATTATGTATTTCATTAGAAATAACTACATCATATTATTTTTTAACTTCATTGTATTAAGGTAAATAACAGTGCACTTTAAGCGAACTGTAATAATTAGGCTGAAATAAGTGAGTAACGAGCAGTGTAGTAGATTGACCACTGGGGTAGCTGGTGGTCCATCGCTTCATTATTTAGACTTAATTCAATTGATGAAACAGTGTATGAGACGTACCGACAGGGGGCGCTGTTGTGCTGTTTTTGAAACCCAGTCACCGCACAGACAACAGTACAGTACAGTACAGTTGTCTGATAACATCATGGGTTGTTAATACAATATATAATAAAATAATATAATATAATGGCCCCGAACTGACGTGTGTATCGAGGGGGAAGGTTCGAAAAATCCAAAAAAAAAAAGTCAAATTGCATATTATTTTTAATCAATTTTCCTGTCTTCAATCTTCCTGTAATTAGATATTTTTGGTCATTCCAGGGTCATAATAACTTGCACGTCAACTCTAGGGTCTGTTTTTTTAATGGTAAATCGTAGTTCTTAATGTCTTAATGGTCCTGTTAACCCTGGTTATTCTCATGTCGGGCTGCGCCCACTTCAACCGCTCGTTGCTTTCTGAATATTTATTTTAATACAATAATACAGTATGGAAAAAGACCCGCTGACCCGGGGTCCGTTCCCGTTACCACCCATCAGTAGAAACCGACCGACAACCTCAACTGACAAACACCAAGGGCTGATCCCGGGTCAGAACTCGCGCCGGGCGCCACTTCCTGACAAACCAATCAGCTGACAGACGCGTGACAGACTGGGGCCTCCGCGCATGCGCCCCGGCGACCAACCGTTGGGCTATCGGGGAACATGGCAGCGTCCTGAGTCCAGAGACGACAGAGTAACGGAACAGAACCAGGACCAGAACAGAACCACAACCGGAACCAGAACCGGAGGAGGAGGAGGAGGGCGGGAGGCGGGCTGAGTGGACATAAAAACACACGAACGGACCGTGTTTTGTGCGGGGATTAAAACGCAGGTAAACCGCGTCTCTGAATGATCCTCTTCTTCCCAAAGTGGACCGGAACCACTCGCTAGGACCCAGTGGTCTCCTAGCCTCCTAACCTCCTAGTGCACCCAGCTAGGAGGTTAGCTGCTAGTTAGCCATACACCCCCCCCCCCTGCTAATGCTTTTAACCGAATAGCCGAGCTGAACCGACGCGTCGGTGGACCTGATTCTGGTCCTGGTTCTGGTCCTGGTTCCTGGTCCTGGTCCTGGTCCTGGTCCTGGTACTGGTTCGGTTCGGTCCGTGTCAGTGGATCACATTTAGATCTGATTTGTTTGACAGCTAACGTACGGGGGGGGGGTGGTTCCGAAAATAATAGAGGCTGGAGTCTGCAGCATGTAACACAGCTGGGAGAGACCAGAACCACAAGACCAGAACCCAAGACCACTTCTTTAATCTTCCTATTCCTTCGTCCTCCGTCCTGTTTTACAACTGCAGGGGTCTGAAGTCACGTCACGTGCTCCAGACAGTAGGACTGAGTCTGCTGTTATTATCGGTCCACACGTTCAGTATCAGTATGTCCTCTTATCTCCTCTGTCTGGGTTCCGGTGTTTTGTGAATGGAGCTGAGCTGGGGGGTGGTGATAGTGATAGTGATAGTGATGGGATGCACTACTTGTGTTCTGTGTGTGTTCTGTTCACTACAGACCACTGCTGCATGTGTGTGTGTGTGTGTGTGTGTGTGGGAGGAAGAGGTGGACCACCTCCGGAAACGGAGCTTCACACCCTGAGATATCTAGGCTCACCAGAAGCTGCTCTCTCTAGTTCACTATTGGTCGTTATGAGGGCTGGTCTCTCTTGGTGGTTATGAGGGCTGGTTTCTCTTGGTGGTTATGAGGGCTGGTTTCTCTTGGTCGTTATGAGGGCTGGTTTCTCTTGGTGGTTATGAGGGCTGGTTTCTCTTGGTGGTTATGAGGGCTGGTTTCTCTTGGCTTGCTGTATGTAATCCACTAACTATCCAACCTATTCAAATCAGTCTAGTGATGAGATAGTGCGTGTTGTCCCCTAGTAGGTAGCGCAGAGCTATGCTAGTTTGCATATATAATCCACTTCAAGGCTGTGTGTCAAGGACGAATAGCCCTATTAATCTAGTCTTTGTCAGGGTTGGTCCCCTCAGACCTCTCTCCTGGATGGGGTTGGTCCCCTCAGACCTCTCCTGGACGGGGTTGGTCCCCTCAGACCTCTCTCCTGGATGGGGTTGGTCCCCTCAGGCCTCTCTCCTGGATGGGGTTGGTCCCCTCAGACCTCTCCTGGATGGTTAACACCAGATCTTCCGCTGAAACACCAGAATGTGTTTGAGCAGTGGACATCGTCAGCTCAACCTTCCTGTTGTTGTAGACGGGCCTTCTTTCTAAAGCAGTGTATTGATCTGAGCTGGGAGGACAGTGGGTCACATGATCCTATGAATTGTCATCACTGTGAAACAGTTAAAGTGCTCTGACTGGTAGTGGGCCATGCGGAACGTGTGTGTCTGTAGTGTCTTCTTCTGGCGGTTGGAGAGCGTATGTGTTTCTGCTGGACCTGTTCTCCTGCTGGTCGACGGTCGGTGGCCGGTGGCGGTGATGTCGTGGGGAAGGAAGCGGCAGCCAATGAGGAGCCCTGACTCAGCGGGTCCCGGCGAGGAGAGGTTGTAAAGCTAACTCCGTATCTCAGGGGAGAGGAAGCGGCCAGCCGGATCTGCTGGGCCTGCAACTCTTCTCTCACTTTCCCTGCTTTCACTTCCGTTTCCTGGGATCAGTGAAGGGTACACGCTCCATGCTGGGTGGAGTCCTGCTCTCTCTCAGTCCTGATCTAAACCTCCACATAGTGGTGTGGTTACCGTGGTTACCGGGACACAGGGCAGATGAAGGCTCCTCTGTCTGAGACCCCGGCCATGCGGTAGAATCTGAGCCCGCCAGTGGGTCCGGGAGCAGATCCTCTTCCATGTGCTCGCTGAGTGATGGTGGTTCATCTGGTAGCTCTCCGGCCTCACAGTCCTAACACACACACCCCTCCCTTGACCCTGCAGAATCAATGTTCTTTATTTCCGTATCAGAATGTCACATGTCTGTGTGTGGTGTGTGTGTGTGTGTGTGTGTGTGTGTGTGGTGTGGGTGTGTGTGTGTGTGTGTGTGTGTGTGTGTGTGTGTGTGTGTGTGTGTGTGTGTGTGTGTGTGTGTGTGTGTGTGTGTGTGTGTGTGTGTGTGTGTGTGTGTGTGTGTGTGTGTGTGTGTGTGTGTGTGTGTGTGTGTGTGTGTGTGTGTGTGTGTGTGTGTGTGAGCCACAGTAACGTAAAGTGATGTAAGGACAGGTCACATGGGCACATGATACTATATATATATATATAAGAGTTTGCCATTTGTAACCAGTACATTGGAACGCTTACTCCCCATTCCCTCCTGCAGTATAAATCTCCAAAACAATACCATAAGAATTATATATACAATAAAAATGAACAAAAAAAGGACCGCAAAGTGACTGATAGATGGTATGTACATGTGTTGAATGTGGAAAAAGATGTAAAAGCATTTAAAGGGCCAGTAGTGCAGCAGCATCATGAATACAGTGCAGTAACTATGATGAGTCCAGCAAAGTATGATAGTATAATGTTAATAACAATGTTATGATAGTATAATGTTAATAACAATGTTATGATAGTGTAATGTTAATGACATGTCATGATAGTATAATGTTAATAACAATGTTATGATAGTGGCAGCACTCCTAGCAGTTCTGTAGGTCACTGCCTGTGGATAAAAACTATCCTTAAACCTGGTAAACCTGATGGACATGGCCTTCTCAGACATCTGGTCCTACACATCTCCTCAATGCATGGAAGTGCACACCCCATGATCTTCTCTGCAATCCTCACGACCCTCTGGATGTCTTTCTTGTCCCGTTCAGTGGTGTCGCCGTACCACACAGTGACGCCACCCGTCAGGACGCTCTCCGCGGTGCCACGGTAGAAGTTCACTAGCCACCTCTGGCCTATTCCGTTTTTTTTTTTTTGGAAATCTGTAGCCCAAGGAAACGTAAGCAGCTGACGACTTCCGTCCAGGCTGATGGTGGAGTAGGTGCCCCGGTGGCTCCTGAAGTCCACGATGAGCTCCTTGGTCTTGCTGACATTCAGTGCGAGTTGTCCTCACACCATCGCGTCAGCTGGAATACCTCATCTCTGTACTCTGTTTTGTCGCCCTCGCTTATCAGGCCGATGACTGGTGTCGTCTGCAAACTTGATAATGTGATTATTGCTGTGCGTGGCAGTACAGTCATGTGTGTACAGCCGGGGACTGAGGCAGCAGCCTTGGGGTGCTCCGGTGTTGAGGACCAGAGTGGATGATGTGGATGTTCCCAATCTTCACCACTTGAGGCCTGCCCGTCAGGAAGTCCATAATCCAGTTACAGATGGGGGCGCCCAGACCTAAGTCCCTCAGTTTCAGGACCAACTTGGAGGGAACGATGGTGTTGAACACCGAGCTGTAGTCAATGAACAGCAGTCTGACGCCTGAGGTGTCCCTCCTGTCTAGGTGCTCCAGGGCCGTGTGTAGTGCCAGGGAGATGGCGTCGTCTACAGACCTGTTTGGTCTGTATGCTAACTGGAGTGGGTCTATGGACTCAGGGATGGAAAAGTTAATATGCGACATTACAAGTTTCTCCAGGCACTTCATGACTATGGGTGTTAAAGCCACTGGACGATAATCATTGAGGCTTGTTACCTTGGTCTTTTTGGGTAAAGGCACAGTGGTTGTCGCTTTGAAGCACGCTGGGACGACAGACTGTTGCAGTGATGTATTGTAGATGTCTGTGAACACAGGAGCCAGCTGGTCGGCGAAGGTCTTGAAGACGCGGGATGGAATGGGTCACATGACGTTGTTGGTCGGGACTCTTCCAGGGAATCCCTGTCCTATCCTCCCTAAACCCAAATGAGGGTTTGTTTGTGTCTTCAGCACAATGTTTAAATAAAGTAAAGAGTCCACCATCATGTCTGCTGTTCAGGTGTGTGTTCACTGTTTGTCTGTCAATTGTTTCTCTGTTTTCGGTCTGCAAGATACAACAAAACAAGATAACTCAAAAAAGTTATGTACGGAATTTGACAAAACGTAGATATTGGATATTAGATTCACGGATCTGAATCCGGATCTAGAGGTCTTTTTGGTGTGGCGGAGGTCTGCGCTCTACTGAGGGCCCTCTAGGTCATGTTGTACTGAGGGCCCTCTAGTTCATGTTGTACTGTGGGGCCCTCTAGTTCATGTGTTTCGTGTTGAGTTGTGGACTGTGATTAAGTGAACGCTGGTCTCTTCCTCTCGCAGGTCTTGTAGGAAGATGAACGTGATCAAGGAGAACCGAGACCTGGCCTGCTTCTACACCACCAAGCACTCCTGGAGGGGAAAGTAAGAGACGCTCACATCTTCACACACACCAGCCAGCCAGTCAAATCACACCTTGAGAAACCTGATGAGCTGATGGCTGGGCTGCACCTTTGCATTGTGACACACACACACACACACACACAGGCATCACATAGATGCTTCTCTAATAAGGAGTCATGTTTTTTGTTTCTAAGAGCTAAACTGTGTCAAACAAAACTAAAGGGGAAAAGCAGCAGCAATAGGGGGTGGAGTCAGGAGTGGGTGTGGCTGGCTGGATGATGTCATTCTATTGATATGTGTGCTTATTGCTTCCCAACAATAGCAGAGAGAGAGAGAGAGAGAGAGAGAGAGAGAGAGAGAGAGAGAGAGAGAGAGAGAGAGAGAGAGAGAGAGAGAGAGAGAGAGAGAGAGAGAGAGAGAGAGAGAGAGAGAGAGAGAGAGAGAGAGAGAGAGAGAGAGAGAGAGAGAGAGAGAGAGAGAGAGAGAGAGAGAGAGAGAGAGAGAGAGAGAGAGAGAGAGAGAGAGAGAGAGAGAGAGAGAGAGAGATATGCATGCATGCATGCATGCATGCGCGCGCGCGCACCTCTGGCAGGAAGGAACTACTACACTCACCTGTGTAGTAGTTGCCAGTTGCTGTGTGTGTGTGTGGCTGATATGCAAGCTACAACACACAGCGCCACTCACTACAGCTCAACCGCAGGTTGATTCAGTTCACACGGTCGCTCTATGGCGAGAGCCAGGCGTACATACCTGTGTATATACTTCAGGCAGTGTCCATGGTGTGTTCCACACAGTGCTGTATGACCCAGCTGTGTGCAGGCTGTACTCCTCATCCAACCCAATGAGATCACATTACCTGTCAATAGCAGCATGCTAAGTGGCTACTTCCTATTAAGGTCTCCCATTCATCCTAACATTACCTCAGAGGCTCGCTCCCGGCACATGTGTGTGTGTGTGCGTGTGTGTGTGCGTGCGTGTATGTTCATGTGTGTGCGTGCATCCTTCTAATGCCCTCTAAAGTACACCAGGGACAGTGTGGGTTGGGTCCTTCTGGCAGCGAGGTCAGAGGTCGTGGAGAGAAGAGACGAGGTTCTGTTATTGGAAATAAAGGAGCTCTCTTCAGCACAGGCCTGGGGACAGCTGTTACGGTCTATTGTCCTCTGTATTCTGTTGTAGTTTTACAGTGAAGTCCTCTGTATTCTGTTGTAGTTGTACAGTGAAGTCCTCTGTATTCTGTTGTAGTTTTACAGTGAAGTCCTCTGTATTCTGTTGTAGTTTTACAGTGAAGTCCTCTGTATTCTGTTGTAGTTTTACAGTGAAGTCCTTAGTCCTGGTTTGATGTGTAACTTGTAGGAATCATCCAATTCCAGTTCTCATCTCTCAAGTTGAGTCCCAGTTTTTTATGTTTAGTAATGCAGTCATCATTAGTCATAATATCACAATCCCTTTATTGATCATCTTGGAGCATCTGGTCTCACCAACACAGACTTATCTCATCACAGTCTTCCAAACACATTTATATTTGTATGCAGCTTGTATTAAAGCAGGTTTATCAATAATGGTTTCCCCCAAAGAGAGAACGAGATCTAAAGAGTAACAGACATTTAAAGGACAAAGGACAAACCGATCAATGAAGCAGCCCCTGGCTGTTCACTAACCAGCTGCTTAGTGCTGTTGATCTCTGCACAACCAGGAGGAGACCAATCAGAGCTCTCCCCTGTGAACACATGACCCCAACACCCACCTGCCAGTGATTACAACCATCCTCCATGTCCTCAACAGGGGGTCGAACATCCAGGGGACGCCCACGCTGTCTGCCTCCATTCAGAGTGACGCATGGGTTGTGTGTTTTTAAAGGG
>CM051020.1:16290021-16347521 GCA_027704905.1 Muraenolepis orangiensis | reverse complement strand
GTCTGCGTACCTGTTTGTCTGTCTGTATACCTGTTTCCCAAGTTCTGTCTGCGTGTCTGTCTGTCTGAAAGTTCAAGCTCGTTTTTAATTCTTTTCATGTTTGCACCCTTCATATAACCTGATTATATTGGTATTTCTCATATATTATATATTGTAAATGCATAGCATATTTCCCGAGATGATTGAGTCTGTGTTTCCTTAAGTTATGGTGTGTTATGCCAATGTTGGTCGCCCGCTGTACTTTGATACCCAGCATGTGAAGCTTCCTTCACCCTTGGGTTCACTTCCTGTTTCCTGTTTCACTTAGCATCTGTTTGCCTCGGAGCACCGCGAGGACATCATCCGCTGCGCCATAGAGCATGCTGGGAACTACATCGGCATCTCGCTGAGGCTCCGCAAGGAGACCCTGACCCTGGAGGACTTCTCCTCCGACCGGCTGGGGAAGTACAGCTCTGACGAGAGCATCACCTCCCTGGCCGAGTTCCTGGTCCACAAGATCTCCCCCCGACATGCGGTCAGCCCCACGACACACACCACGACACCACGACGCACAACGCCAAGACACCAAGACACCACGACACCACGCCATGACACACCACAACACCCAACACACCAAGACACACCAAGACACACCAAGACACACCACGACACACCCAAGACACACCACGACACCCCAAGACACACCACGACACACCGACACACCGACACACCGACACACCGACACACCACGACACACCACGACACACCACGACACACACCACGACACACCACGACACCCAAGACACCACGACACACCAAGACACACCACGACACACCAAGACACACACACCACGACACACACACCAGACACCCAAGACACACCACGACACCCCAAGACAAAGACACACCACGACACACCAAGACACACCGACACACCAAGACACCACACCACCTCGAGTGTGTTTGACTTCCTGACCCGATGGTTGTGTTTGTCCCTCCCAGGAGCCCGTGAAGCGCATCCTGGCGCTGACGGAGACGTGTCTGGTGGAGCGAGACCCCGCCTCCTACAACATCGTCACCATCAAGCCCTTTGGAGAGGTAGGCGGCCCTCAGAGAGGAAATGCATGGCTCCTTCCTTCTGTCAAGGCTGGTGTTTAACTAGACCTGAACATCCCACATGTCATGTGACCGGTCACGTTACGTGTCACGTGACGTGTGTCATGTGACGTGTGTGTGGAATGCCATGCTGGGAATGCCATACACTGTGTTGTGGTGTTCTGTGTGTTCCCCTCCGATCCGGTCTCTCTCACAGTCCGCTCTCTCTCACGGTCCGCTCTCTCTCTCACGGTTTGGTGTCTCTCACGGTCCGGTCTCTCTCACGGCCCGGTCTCTCACTCACAGTCCGCTCTCTCTCTCACGGTCCGCTCTCTCTCTCACGGTCCGCTCTCTCTCTCACGGTCCAGTCTCTCTCTCTCACGGTCCGTTCTCTCTCTCACGGTCCGGTCTCTCTCACGGTCCGGTCTCTCTCTCTCACGATCCAGTCTCTCTCTCTCACGGTCCGGTCTCTCTCACGGTCCGGTCTCTCTCACAGTCCGGTCTCTCACTCACGGTCCGGTCTCTCTCAGGGTCCGGTCTCTCACTCACGGTCCGCTCTCTCTCACGGTCCACTCTCTCTCACGGTCCACTCTCTCTTTCACGGTCCGGTCGCTCTCTCACGGTCCGGTCTCTCTCTCACGGTCCGCTCTCAAGGTCTTCGCTCTGATCTGCGACGTGGAGAACCCCCAGGTCTTCACTGTAGAGTTCATCAGAGGCCAGATCCGGAAGTTCTCCTCCACAGAAAGGTAAAATACTCTAGTGAATGTTTCAATACTCCACAGGGCGTCAGTTTAGCTCAGGAGGGAGAGCGGTCGCCTCACAACCGAAAGGTTGCTTGTTCGATCCCTGCCTCCTCCTAGCAAAAGCTGTCGGTGTCCTTGAGCAAGACACCCTAACCCTAACTGCTCCTGACGTGCTGGCTGTCTCCTTGCATGGCTGACTCCGCCGTTGGTGATTGAATGTGTGTATGAATGGGTGAATGTGAGACTTGATATGTAAAGCGCTTTGAGTAACCACTGGTTAGAAAAGCGCTATATAAATGTCCATTTACCATTTACCAGAAAGGTAAAATAGGTAATGAATGTTTCAATACTCCACAGAAAGGTAAACTACTCTAGTGACAGGTTTACACTAATTAAAAAGTGTTAAAACACATACAAGGTGTTGTATGTGTTTTAACACTTTTTAATTAGTGTAAACCTGTCTGTTTACACCTATTATCATGGTGTGTTTTCACTTGGATGTTGTGTGTGTGTGTGTGTGTGTGTGTGTGTGTGTGTGTGTGTGTGTGTGCGTGTGCGTGTGCGTGCGCGTACAGAGACGCGCTGCTGGCCAGTCTGCTGGACGGCGTGCGTGCGTCGGGGAACCGTGACGTGTGTGTGAAGATGGCCTCCACCCAGCGGGGGCAGCGCTGGGGCCTAATGAGCATGCCCGTGGACGAGGAGGTGGAGAGTCTGCACCTCAAGTTCTTGGCAGCGCCCCCTAGTGAGACCAAACACACATTACATCACAAACACGCCTAACTTCAAATAAATATTCGATAAAAACATGCTTCATAATAATATTAGTTATTTTGCAATTGCTTCAAATTAGTGATAGTTTAGTTTGCTTTAGATTTCATTATGTCATATATGTATTATGTATTATTTTTAGGGCTGTCAAAGTTAACGCGTTGACGCATGTGATTAATCTCGAGACTTTAACGTGCACTATTTTTAAACACTCAAGTGAATCCTAGTATCCGGTTTAGAGGCTCCTCCCTCAGTAGCCCAGCATGCATGCACACCTGGTAATGAACAGAGAGGCAGGCAGTAAGGCCGGTAAACCAACAGGCTGAGCGCTGGGCAGAACGTTTCACTTTCTCACAGCGTGCTCGCAATATGATTGCGGCAGCAAAGACACTTCCTTTCGAGCAGATGCCCTTTTTAGCGCACATGAGACCGTTTCCTAAAGTGGCCTACTTGTTGCAACATTCGTTTGCATGCGATGTTTCTTTGCAAACAATTGACAGGCAAGCTGCTTATGTTCACTTTGTTGCAGACATTATTTTGTAACACATTATTTATGCAGTTGTTTGCAGAAAAACTAAAGTGAAAAGTTACAAATAAAATAATAAAAATCTTGATCTCTAACTGCTAACTTTTAGCATTTCATTCTACCATAGCTGCATTTGTTTGGCCCCCCGCAAAAAAAACAGTACTAAGTAAATATATTTATTTTAAACTTGTGATTAATCTGATTAATCACAACATTTTAATGTGATTAATCAGATAAAATATTTTTAATAATTATTTGACATTATATGTAAATCTGCTCCTTTGCGACGCCTGCTGGTGAAAGGTTGAACTTCTCTGGGCTCCAGCGGGGGGGGGGGGGGGGGGACGACGACGACGACGACGACGACGACCATGTTTACAGCGTATTGGGTCAAGGAGTGGCTTGGAACGTGGTTCTCCGATGGCATGTAGAGTTGTTAAGAACACACGTGAACAAGACACGTTTAGGAAAGGTCAGGAAAGGGCCATGCTGAAACTGGGTTGAGTTTCACTTTACAGTATTCTATCATATATATAACATCATATATATATATATGATAGTTTACATACTAACATATATACATATATAACATCATATTATATATATGATAGAATACATACCATCATATATACAACACAATGTGTGTTTCGGCGTCACTACAGTAGAACTCATGTTGACTCTTCTGTCCAGATGGGAACTTTGCGGACGCCGTGTTTCGTTTCAACGCCAACATCTCCTACAGCGGCGTCCTCCACGCCGTCACGCAGGACGTGAGTGCGCACCACGTCCGTCTGTCTGTCTGTCTGTCTGTCTGTCTGTCTGTCTGTCTGTGTGACATCACAGATCTCCTCCTCCTCCTCCCCCAGGGCCTGTTCTCGGAGAACAAGGAGAAGCTCATCAGCAATGCCATCCTGGCCCTGCTGTCCCAGGACACGGAGCTGCCGGGTCCCCACGCCGAGCTGGAGAGTCACTTCCAGGCCATCCGCCGCCTGGTGGCCTCCAAGGCCGGCTTCCAGGCCTTCACGCAGCTGCCCAAGTAAGAGCTAGCCACACGCCGCCGACGCCAGGCCTCGGGCGGCGGGAATCCAACCCGCACTCCCGCACGCCGTTAAACAGAGTAGCTGTCTTATCTAGCCGTTCATCCGGTGGCAGCCAGCTTCTGTAGACGTGTGTGTGTGTGTGTGTGTGTGTGTGTGTGTGTGTGTGTGTGTGTGTGTGTGTGTGTGTGTGTGTGTGTGTGTGTGTGTGTGTGTGTGTGTGTGTGTGTGTGTGTGTGTGTGTGTGTGTGTGTGTGTGTGTGTGTGTGTGTGTGTGTGTGTGTGTGTGTCAGTGGAACCTTTAGCTAGGTGCGAGGTTTTGTTAGGAAAGTATGACGATTTCTGAAGCACACCCTGATGCCTCCACACACACACACACACACGTGTGGTAAGAGTTGGTGTTGTATTGGTGTGTGTGTGGTAAGCTGTTGACGTGCTCTGTCGTTCCAAGGTCTGTACACGGGGCTGGAGCCACTGACGGAACGTAAATATGACCCCATGCATCTCTCCTCACGCTCACCGCGCTCCTCCCCTCTCCATCCGCCTCCTCCTCCTCCTCGCCTCACGGCCCTCTCCTCTCCCTCCATCATCCTCGTCTTTCTCCCTCTCTGCTCTTCCTCACTCCTCCGTCTGCCCTCCGATTCTCATCTCATCTCTTGTTCCATCGTTCTCCTCTCCTCTCTCCCCGTCTCCTTTCTCCTCTTCTCCTCTCCTATCTTCTCCTCTCCTCTCTCCTCTCATATCTTCTCCTCTACTCTCGCCTCTCCTCCTTTCCTATCTTCTCCTCTCCTCTCTCCTCCTTTCCTATCTTCTCCTCTCTTCTCTCCTCCTCTCCTATCTTCTCCTCTCTTCTCTCCTCCTATTATATCTTCTCCTCTCCTCCTCTCTCCTTTCCTCTCTTCTTTCCTCCTCTCTTCTCCTATCCTCTCCTCTCTCTCTCTCTCTCTCTCTCTCTCTCTCTCTCTCTTGTGTCTCTCTTGTGTCTCTCCTCCTCTCCTCTCCTACCTCTCCTCTCCTCAGTCAGTCAGTCAGCCATTTAGTCAGCCATTCTCTATCTTCCCCTTTATTACTTACTCATCTCCCCAATGGCTTGATACATAACTCATTAGAGATCTGATATATGATACATAACTCATTAAAGATGTCTATAAACTCTGTAACTCTACTTCACATACACATCTCTCTCTATAGCTGTTTGAACCTCTCTCTCTCTCTGAACCTCTCTCTCTCTATAGCTGTATGAACCTCTCTCTCTATAGCTGTATGAACCTCTCTCTCTCTATAGCTGTATAAACCTCTCTCTCTCCCTCTCTCTCTATAGCTGTTTGAACCTCTCTCTCTCCCTCTCTCTCTATAGCTGTATAAACCTCTCTCTCTCCCTCTCTCTCTATAGCTGTTTGAACCTCTCTCTCTCCCTCTCTCTCTATAGCTGTATAAACCTCTCTCTCTCCCTCTCTCTCTATAGCTGTTTGAAGCTCTCTCTCTCTCCCTCTCTCTCTATAGCTGTTTGAAGCTCTCTCTCTCCCTCTCTCTCTATAGCTGTATAAACCTCTCTATATAGCTGTTTGAATCTCTCTCTGTAGCTGTTTGAATCTCTCTCTATAGCTGTTTGAATCTCTCTCTCTGTAGCTGTTTGAATCTCTGTCTATAGCTGTTTGAATCGCTCTCGCTCTCGCTCTCTCTCTCACTCTCGCTCGCTCTCTCTCTCTCTCTCTCTCTCTCTCTCTCTCTCTCTCTCTCTCTCTCTCTCTCTCTCTCTCTCTCTCTGACCTCTCTCTCTCTATAGCTGTATGACTCTCTCTCTCTCTCTCTCTCTCTCTCTCTCTCTCTCTCTCTCTCTCTCTCTCTCTCTCTCTCTCTCTCTCTCTCTCTCTCTCTGACCTCTCTCTCTATAGCTGTATGAACCTCTCTCTCTCTCTCTCTCTCTCTCTCTCTCTCGCTGTATGAACCTCTCTCTCTCTCTATAATGAGCTCCCTGGGCTCTGAGGAGTGAGGAGAGACTCATGCTTGTTTTGTGTGTTGGATGCTTAGGTGATTAAAACATTAGCCACTAAAGTAGTTTGCTGATGCTTGCTGTGATATCCCAGAGGACTTTTATTTTGAAAAAACCCTTGAGTTAACAATTGAATGCGTAAAGGATGAAGCCCTTTAAAAGCAATTAATGGTAATGAAAACAAGGCCCCGAAGATATTATTATTATTATAATGTTATATTAATAAAAGTGCATAACATGTAATATTGGTAATATTGCATTTATCTGAAGTTGTACGTTGTATTAGTAGAAACGCTCCTGTGTGCATCCTTGGGTGGTTCTTCGGGGCGTGTGTGTGTGTGTGTGTGTGTGTTGGTGGTTAAGCCGTTGTGTGTGTGTGTGTTGTGTATGTGTGTGTGTCTCCAGGTTCAGGGAGAAGCTGGGAGTAAAGACGGTGAAGGCTCTGAAGAGGAACAACAACAGCGTAACGCACGCTGCCATAGACATGCTGTGTGCTCTGATGTGTGTAAGTCTCTAACACTCTTTATATCACTCTAACGCACTTTATATCACTCTCTAACACTCTTTATATCACTCTAACGCACTTTATATCCCTCTCTAACACTCTTTATATCACTCTAACGCACTTTATATCCCTCTCTAACACTCTTTATATCACTCTAACGCACTTTATATCACTCTCTAACACACTTTATATCACTCTCTCTAACACTCTTTATATCACTCTAACGCACTTTATATCACTCTCTAACACACTTTATATCACTCTCTCTAACACTCTTTATATCACTCTAACACACTTTATATCACACTCTCTAACACTCTTTATATCACCCTCTAACACTCTTTATATCACTCTCTAACCCTCTTTATATCACTCTAACACTCTTTATATCAATCTCTAAAACTCTTTATATCACTCTAACGCACTTTATATCACTCTCTAACACTCTTTATATCACTCTAACACTCTTTATATCACTCTCTAACACTCTTTATATCACTCACTAACACTCTTTATATCACTCTGTAACACTCTTTATATCACTCTGTAACACTCTTTATATCACTCTGTAACACTCTTTATATCACTCTCTAACACTCTTTATATCACTCTGTAACACTCTTTATATCACTCTCTAACACTCTTTATATCACTCTGTAACACTCTTTATATCACTCTGTAACACTCTTTATATCACTCTCTAACACTCTTTATATCACTCTCTAACACTCTTTATATCACTCTCTAACACTCTTTATATCACTCAGTAACACTCTTTATATCACTCTGTAACACTCTTTATATCACTCTGTAACACTCTTTATATCACTCTGTAACACTCCTTATATCACTCTCTAACACTCCTTATATCACTCTGTAACACTCTTTATATCACTCTGTAACACTCTTTATATCACTCTGTAACACTCCTTATATCACTCTGTAACACTCCTTATATCACTCTGTAACACTCTTTATATCACTCTGTAACACTCTTTATATCACTCTGTAACACTCTTATATCACTCTGTAACACTCTTTATATCACTCTGTAACACTCCTTATATCACTCTGTAACACTCTTATATCACTCTGTAACACTCTTTATATCACTCTGTAACACTCTCTATATCACTCGCCAACACTATCACACATCATACTCATCTCTCTCTCTCTCTCTCTCTCTCTCTCTCTCTCTCTCTCTCTCTCTCTCTCTCTCTCTCTCTCTCTCTCTCTCTCTCTCTCTCTCTCTCTCTCTCTCTCTCTCTCTCTCTCTCTCTCTCTCTCTCTCTCTCTCTCTCTCTCTCTCTCTCTCTCTCTCTCTCAGCCCATGCATGATGACTATGACCTACGTCAGGAGCAGTTGAACAAGGCCTCCCTGCTGTCCTCTAAGAAGTTCCTGGAGAACCTGTTGGAGAAGTTCATCAGTAACGTGGTGCGTGTCTCTCTAAGTATTCATGGCGTCGTCAGGGTGATTCATGGGCTGCTGTGTCAACGTCTGGAGCTGTCCTCTCCTCACAGAAATATCACCATAGCAACACCACCATCACTATAGCACACCACCATCCCCATAGCAACACCACTATCCCCATAGCAACACCACCATCCCCATAGCAACACCATCATCACCATAGCACACTATCATCCCCATCGCACACCACCATCCCCATAGCAACACCGCCATCGCCATAGCAACACCACCATCACCTTAACGACACCACTATCGCCGTAGTAACACCATCGTCACCACCACATAAACGGCACCCCAACCTCACTTTCACTTTAATCTCTCTCTCTCTCTCTCTCTTTCTCTCTTTCTCTCTTTCTCTCTTTCTCTCTCTCGTCCCTCAGGACCACGGCACCGGGGCCCTGGTCATTAGCTCTCTGCTGGACTTCCTGACCTTTGCCCTCTGCGCGCCGTACAGCGAGACCACAGAGGGCCAGCAGTTCGACATGCTGCTGGAGATGGTGGCCTCCAACGGACGCACACTCTTCAAGCTCTTCCAGGTCAGAGGTCAACACCCCACCAACCGTTAATTACAACATGGCCACCTCTATACAGTGCACTGGATAGAGAGGTGGCCATGGTGTGATACTGACATGATCTGAGAACGCCCAGTGTACAAAGTCTCTGTCCCTCTCTGTCTGTCTCTCTCATTCTCTGGTCTGTCTCTATCTCTCTGTCCGTTTGTCTGTGTCTGTCTCTCTGACTCTTGGTCTCTGTCTCTCTTTCTCTCTCTCCGTCTCTGTCTCTGTCTCTCTCTCTCCGTCTCTCTTTCTCTCTCTCCGTCTCTCTCTCTCTGTCTCTGTCTCTCTCTCTCCATCTCTCTCTCTCTCTCTCTCTGACTCTCTCTCTGTCTCTCTCTCCGTCTCCGTCTCTCTCTCTCCGTCTCTCTCTCTCTGTCTCTCTCTCTCTCTCCGTCTCTCTCTCTCTCTGACTCTCTCTCCGTCTCTCTCTCTCTGACTCTCTCCGTCTCTCTCTCTCTGACTCTCTCTCTGTCTCCGTCTCTCTCTCTCTGACTCTCTCGCTCTCGCTCTCGCTCTCGCTCTGACTCTCTCTCTCTCTCGCTCCGTCTCTTTCTCCGTCTCTCTCTCTCTCTCTCTCTCTCTCTCCGTCTCTCTCTCCGTCTCTCTCTCTCTCTCTCTCTCCGTCTCTCTCTCTCTCTCTTTCTTCGTCTCTCTCTCTCCGTCTCTCTCTCATGTCGCTCAAACTCGTCTCTGATACGAGGACGTTGATGGTCGTCTGCATGCTGTTAATAAAGTTATGTGTGTGACGTGTCCTCCTGCAGCACCCGTCCATGGCCATCGTGAAGGGAGCTGGCCTGGTGATGAAGGCCATCATCGAGGTGATTTATATAAAGTTATTATTATATATTATTATATATTATATATTAAAATATATTAATCACCTGATTTACATCTGGTTGTATTTCATCTAATCTATTGTCATCCAGCGAGGGAAGAGGAGGGCAATTCCCTCGGGAGACGGTCACCATGGATACTAACGTGTGTGTCTGTGTGTGTGTGTGTGTCCAGGAGGGAGATAAGAACATAGCCACTAAGATGCAGGAGCTGGCTCTGAGCGAGGGCGCTCTGCCCAGACACCTTCACACCTCAATGTTCACCATCAGCTCTGACCAGAGGATGCTCACCAACAGGTGCGCACACACACACACACACACACACACACACACACACACACCACACACACACACACACACACACACACACACACACACACACACACACACACACACACACTTGAGGACTGACTGGTGGTGATCTGTGTGTCTGACTTCTGGTTCTCTGGCAGACAACTGAGTCGCCACCTGGTGGGTCTGTGGACGGCGGAGAACCCAATCGCCATGAACCTGCTGAAGAGGATTCTGGTAGGATGGTAGACCCCAGACCCCTCTCACACCTCCCCACCCTCCTCTAGACCCTAGACCCTCCTCTAGACCCTAGACCCCAGACCCTCCTCTAGAACCTAGACCCTCCTCTATACCCTCCTCTAGACCCTAGACCCTCCTCTAGACCCTCCCCTAGACCCTCCTCTAGACCTAGACCCTCCTCTAGACCCTCCTCTAGACCCTAGACCCTCCTCTAGACCCTAGACCCTCCTCTAGACCCCAGACCCTCCTCTAGACCCTAGACCCTCCTCTAGACCTCCGTTAGCTCAGTTAGCATGATGCAGTGCATCCATGCTGTGTTTCATCCATGACGGCTCTGTGTTTTAGCTCACCTGCTCTCCCCCCTCCCTCCCCCCCCCAGCCCACCGGCCTGCTGGCCTACCTGGACAGCCCTGACTCGGTCCCAGACCAGGACACGGACAGGATGCACATCCGGGACAACCTCAAGATTGCCACGGTAACAGACGGTTGCGATAGCTTGGTGTGGAACTTCATTCAGACCCCAGATCTCCTTCCTCTGAGCACATCTTGTTAGCGCTATTGTTTGCATGTTAGTTCTACTGTTAGCCAACAGTTACCTCTACAATCTGGTCCATGTTCAGCAGGTGTTCCAGGTGTTCCCTGGGGAAACAAGCTGGTTCACACTCCTTCCAGTTTAAGTAGAATCTTCTAGTAGATGACCTGATGTCCAGTCAAAAAGGACCTCCAACACTTTGGGTGTGTTGGGTTGCTGGCCCAGTAGGCGAGCTGTGGGACATACTGGGAGATGAAAAGAACCTCTGACATTAGAACGACCAGAGTTAGAAGTCAGTTCATGTTTAAGTTCACACTGCGGGGGGGAATGGGGAGGAAGCATTCCATTGTACTTCAATCAATGAATCTTAAATGTTGAATGTGTTAGTACCCTCTACCTTAATCATGTACTGTAGGGTCAGATGGGTTCTGGTATTTCCCATAATGTAAGGGTCTGTGCTCCTCATAACCAAGTCCCCCGGGTCCTCCCGGTCCCACAGGACCAGCTGGGTCGGGTGAAGGTTCCCGAGTGGCAGCGCATGGCGGGCAAGGCGGCCAAGGAGGTGGAGAAGTTCGCCAAGGAGAAGGCCGACATCGTGCTGATGCACTGGAGGGACAAGATGGGCATCGCTCAGAAGGAGGTGAGGGGTCAGGGGGTCACTAGTGTGATCTTCAACTGTGTCTGGGTCGTACTGACAGTGCCAGACGTGTCCTCTATATATATATATATATATATATATATATATATAGATATATATATATATATATATATATATATATATATATATATATATATATATATATATATATATATATATATATATATATATATCTATATATATCTATATATATAGATATATAGATATATAGATAGATATATATATTGATATATGATATATTTTATATTTTATATAACCTGAATGGGAATGGAATTGTGGATCACATCATGTGGATGATCAATACTTCATAACGGTTTGGAGGAGGATGAGTGGTCCCACTAACACTATGATGTGTTCAATGATGACCACTAATCTCTCCTGTGTTGTGTCTCTGCCCCGCCCCCCTTGTCTTGATTTCTCTCTCCTGTCAATCAATGTAGCAGGACAGGAATAACCTGGTAAGTAGCACTGGCCAATGGGATCGTTCTATTCCCTCTCTTTTGACCCGCCTCTGTTTTATCATTTGTCATCATGTGACACCATGTGACACAATTGGGTTGGTTCATTTGTTTTTTCCAGCCGGGGGTGTTGTGTGTGTGTGTGTGTGTGTATATTTGTGTGTGTGTGTGTGTGTGTGTGTGCCATTCAAATGGTTCTGCTTACAGCTTGACTTCCTGATGCTCAGCTTCCTGTTCCTGTCGGCCATAATGTCTCCATTTAAACCTCACTTATCGTTATATCATACTACATTTTCTCTCACTCTCACTCACTCACTCACTCACTCGCTCACTCACTCGCTCATTTACTCATATACTCTGGTGTGTGTGTGAGTGTTGATGAAATGTTGTGGTTGGTTCCAGAACCCCAACCAGAAACCCGTCATCTTGAGGAAGAGAAGACAGCGGATCAAGATCGAGTCCAACTGGGAACTCTTCTACTACAAGTACGACTGGACTGCCGCCCACACACACACACATCATGTATACCTGCATACACCTGTACACACACACACACACACATCATGTATACCTGCATACACCTGTACACACACACACACACACATCATGTATACCTGCATACACCTGTACACACACACACACACACATCATGTATACCTGCATACACCTGTACACACACACACACACACATCATGTATACCTGCATACACCTGTACACACACACACACACATCATGTATACCTGCATACACCTGTACACACACACACACACACATCATGTATACCTGCATACACCTGTACACACACACACACACACACACATCATGTATACCTGCATACACCTGTACACACACACACACCATGTATACCTGCATACACCTGTACACACACACACACACACACATCATGTATACCTGCATACACCTGTACACACACACACATGTATACCTGCATACACCTGTACACACACATCATGTATACCTGCATACACCTGTACACACACACACACACACACATCATGTATACCTGCATACACCTGTACACACACACACACCATGTATACCTGCATACACCTGTACACACACACACACACACACACACACATCATGTATACCTGCATACACCTGTACACACACACACACACATCATGTATACCTGCATACACCTGTACACACACACACATAATGTATACCTGCATACACCTGTACACACACACACACACATGTATACCTGCATACACCTGTACACACACACACACACACACACACATAATGTATACCTGCATACATCTGTACACACACACACACACACACATAATGTATACCTGCATACACCTGTACACACACACACACACACACATAATGTATACCTGCATACACCTGTACACACACACGCATCATGTATACCTGCATACACCTGTACACACACACACACACACACACATCATGTATACCTGCATACACCTGTACACACACACACACATAATGTATACCTGCATACACCTGTACACACACACGTATATACCTATTTTCATCTATTCACACCTGCACACACACATATACCCACAACGGCATACACTGTGCGCACTTGTGCCTTTAAACACCTGTACATACCCAATATATACCTGCATACGTCTACACACACACACACACACACACACACACACACACACACACACACACACACACACACACACACACACACACACACACACACACACACACACACACACACACACACACACACACACACCACACACACACACGCGCGCTATTGGTTGACGGTCCAAGACTTGGTCTCTCCCAGGTTCCAGCTGGACCACACCCGGTCCAACCTGATCTGGAACCTGAAGACCCGGGAGGAGCTGCGGGATGGCCTGGAGGGGGAGATGAGGTCCTTCACAGTGGACCGTGAGCTGGGCAGCGCCAGCGTCATCTCCTGGAACCACCAGGAGTTTGAGGTCCCAACATTAAAATGCTTGCCGCTTAGCCCTCTGTTGGAGATCATTTAAGGTTTTTTTCTGGACTATATGTCGCACCTGAGTGAAAGTCGCTCTTACCAAAAAATGTGTGAAAAAATGTGCCAAAAAAAATGCAACATGTGTGAAGCATAAATGCCGGCAGCTCTGCCGGAAGCTACCGGCAAATACAGATGGATGATATTGGGCTCCTAGATGGTTTATTTTATTTTGGGTGGGTATGATTGATCAACAGATGTGTGCTTTATCTCATAGCTTCACATTAACGCTTTTAATAATCACCACGGAACAAATGAGACCTACTGGTTTGAACTGCTGGGAAAAACCAGCATGGAGGAGTTTTCGCTGTCTATCTTTGTGTGTGTGTGTGTGTGTGTGTGTGTGTGTAATCTGCAATGTAATCTCAATGACTGCAGCGATTTGATTAGTTGAGTAGCGTCACGTGAGATGAATTGATCTCTTGGCCGTAGTTTCAGTGTCCGAAAAAAACCATATATAAGTCACTTCTGAGGATAAGTCGCAGGACCAGCCAGACAGACGGTCTCAGACTCTCTCTCTCTCTCTCTCTCTCTCTCTCTCTCTCTCTCTCTCCTCTCTCTCTCTCTCTCTCTCCTCTCTCTCTCTCTCTCTCTCTCTCTCTCTCTCTCTCTCTCTCTCTCTCCTCTCTCTCTCTCCTCTCTCTCTCTCTCTCTCTCTCTCTCTCTCTCTCCAGGTGCGCTACGATTGCCTCTCAGACGAGATCAAGATCGGAGATTATTACCTGCGCCTCCTGCTGGAGGAGGATGAGAATGACGAGTCCAGCGGAATCAAGAGATCGTAAGACACGTCTTTACATGTCCCCAGAAGTCAATCAACCCAACACACAGAAATGACTAAACACCCGTCCTGTGTGAGGACTTACAATAGATTGTTTGTCCACAACTAACCAACCTGTTAACAGGTTTTAGTCATCATGTTGTAGTTTTAGTCATCATCGGTCAGTATGTTGTAGTTTAAGTCATCATCAGTCAGTGATTGAATATATTCAACTAGTGGGGGACCTAATGAGTTAAAAGGGTCTAAAAAATAAGCCCCCATAAATCCTCACCCTATGAATCGTATTCAATTAGATTAATCTAACATGAATCTATTATAAACTATTGCAGCTGTCCTGCCGCTCACCTCTGGTTATATCATGATATACAGTTCAATATGTTGAGTCTTCATGTCTCGCTCTCTCTCTCTCTCTCTTCCCCCCCCCCCCCCCCCCCCAGGTATGAGTTCTTCAGTGAGCTGTACCACCGCTTCCTGTTGACACCCAAGGTGTCCATGAAGTGTCTGTGTCTCCAGGCGCTGGCCGTGGTGTACGGGAAGTGTTGTGAGGAGATTGGACCCTTCCTGGACACCAAGTACATCGTAGCCATGCTGGACCGGGTCAGTGCTCCGCTCACGTAGCTTCCTGTCCCCGCTGTCGGACTGTTTCTCTCTTCTCTTTCAAATTGTATTCCATATAGTTGATACCACTTTGGCTTCTTCTTCTTCTTCTTCCTCTTCTTCTTCTTCTCCTTCTTATTATTATTATTATTATTATTATGTGTAACACATCTCTGTTTCTGTCTTGTGCCGTTTTCAGTGTACGGACCGACTAGAAAGGGACAGAATCATTCTCTTCCTCAACAAACTCATCCTCAACAAGGTCAGCTTTAGCCACCCTGCTAACATTAGCCACCAAGCTACCGATGCTGCGGGGCTGATTCCACATCCTGTGCTTCTCTCCCCGGTAGAAAAACGTGAAGGAGCTGATGGACTCCAACGGGGTCCGGATCCTGGTGGACCTGCTCACCCTGGCCCACCTGCACACGGGCCGGGCCACAGTCCCTCTGCAGGTACCCCGGGACCCGGGAGAGAGCAAAGGGGAGAGGGCTTCTATCTCACTGGGTTACTGTGACCGTCTCGTCTGCCTGCCAATTTGTACTAAACGTTATTTTATATATAATAAATAAAGTTATAACCTCTGTCGTCAACGATGGGAGGAGCTTATGTTTTCGCCTGTCTGTCTGTCTGTCTGTTAGCAAGATAACTCTAGAGGTTATATTCAGAATGTGACTAAAACTTAGTGGTTGGATAACTTCTGGACCAATGAACAGTGGATTAGATTTAGGTGCGGGGGCTTTTCGGTGTGGTGGCGGTATGCGGTCTACTGGGGGCCCTCTAGTTTGGATTGAATTGGCCTTGGCCTTGTCTCCTGGGGATTATTATGGACACACGCTAACTGTTGTTGGGACGCTCCCTCAGAGCAACGTGATCGAGGCGTCCGCGGACATGAAGCGGGAGAGCGAGAAGGAGTGGTACTTTGGGAACGCCGACAAGGAGAGGAGAGGTCCCTTCAGCTACGAGGAGGTGAGCACACGGAGGGGATGCTCTGTGTCAGCTGTTCCCTCGTTGGGGGGGGCGGGATAGTGTCGGGTTCAGAGGTCATACTACGCTGTTTTGTCTAATTTCAGGTGTGTTTTTCAAAGCTTTTACTGTTCAGTCTAATTTCAGGTGTTTATCTATTAAAGGGTCAGGCTGCGTGATGGTCTGTTTGGTCCTCAGCCACCAGACTAGGACCGGTCTGATGGCCACAGGGTCTTGACAACTCACTTCTCATTCTTCAAGCTAACGAGGTGTGTTGTTGCGGTCATCTCCATTCCAGATGCAGGAGTTCTGGAGTGCGGGCGTGCTAACGGCTAAGACGCGCTGCTGGGCACAGGGCATGGACGGCTGGCGCCCCCTGCAGGCCATCCCTCAGCTCAAGTGGTGTCTCCTAGCCACGGGCCAGGCGGTGATGAACGAGTCGGACCTGGCAACACTCATTCTCAACATGCTGATCACCATGTCCTCCTATTACCCTAGCAGGTAGCCTAGCCTAGCCTAGCAAAGCCTGGCTTAGTTTCAAGATTCAAGATGTTTTATTTGCCATATGCAACAAGTACAATGGAATGCTTACTCCCATTACCTCCCCTGTGGTATGAGTTTCCTAACACAATATACTATACTATGTACTATACGTATGCTATGCAACACTATACTATACAATACTATACTACACTATAACATTAATGTACACAATAAACTCGCTTCGGCGGGCCTAGTGTGGGCCTAGCCTAATATAACTTTCTTATCCTAGTGTAATTGAACCTACCATAGTCTAGCCTAGCTGTGTAGCTAGCATGTGAAGCTAACAGTGTGTGTGTGTCCTTCCAGGGACCAGGACAACGCCATCATCCGCCCACTGCCCAAGATCAAGAGGCTGATCAGCGACAACACCTGCCTGCCTCACATCGTCCAGGTAGGGCCCAGCTGCTGTGCTAGCGGCAGGGTTAACTGCAGGGTTAGCTGCTGGGCTAGCTGCGGGGTTAGCTGCAGGGTTTGCTGTCGGGTTAGCTGTCGGGTTAGTTGCTGGGCTAGCTGTCGGGTTAGCCTTCGGGCTAGCTGAGGGGTTAGCTGCTGGGCTAGCTGTGGGGTTGGCTGCTGTGCTAGCTGCTGTGCTAGATGCTGGGTTAGCTGTGAGGTTAGCTGCTGGGCTGGCTACTGTGCTAGCTGCTGGGCTAGCTTGCTGGGCTCAGCTGCTGGGTTAGCTGCTGGGCTAGCTGTGGGGTTAATCAGACTGAAGAACTTCAAGGAGGTCCTACATTTAGATAAAATTCAGAGGGAACATTTTTCAACCAAAAACGTTTTGAAGGTAAATGTGAACCTAGTTTAAAAGGTTCAATGTGTGTGTGTGTGTGTGTGTGTGTGTGTGTGTGGTCTCCAGCTGCTGCTGACCTTCGACCCCATCCTGGTGGAGAAGGTGGCCAACATGCTGTACCTGGTGATGCAGGACAACCCCAACCTCCAGAGACTCTACCTGACCGGAGTCTTCTTCTTCATCATCATGTACACCGGGTCCAACGTGCTGCCTGTCGCCAGGTCAGGACACACACACGCACACACACTCTCACACACACACGCTCACACGCACACACACACACATTCACACACACATTGTGATTCCCTGCTCCGTGTCCTCTGTCCCTGCAGGTTCCTGAAGTACACTCACCTGAAACAGGCCTTCAGGTCGGAGGAGGTAAGCCCACATCACCTGACACCCACCCACTGTACCCACACATGTCAGAGTCTGACCCTGTGTGTGTGTGTGTGTGTGTGTGTGTGTGTGTGTGTGTGTGTGTGTGTGTGTGTGTGTGTGTGTGTGTGTGTGTGTGTGTGTGTGTGTGTGTGTGTGTGTGTGTGTGTGTGTGTGTGTGTGTGTGTGTGTGTGTAGTCCAAGGGCCAGGACATGGTGCAGCGCAGCGTGCTGGGCCCAGTGCTGCCCGAGGCCATGGTGTGTTACCTGGAGAACTACGAGGCCGAGCGCTTCTCAGAGATCTACCTGGGGGAGTTCGACACGCCGGAGGCCATCTGGAGCAACGAGATGAGGTGAGGGGGACACACCTGGTGAGGGAGGAGCACACACCTGGTGAGGGAGGAGCACACACCTGGTGAGGGAGGAGCACACACCTGGTGAGGGAGGAGTACACACCTGGTGAGGGAGGAGCACACACCTGGTGAGGGAGGAGGAAACACCTGGTGAGGGAGGGGGACACACCTGGTGAGGGAGGAGCACACACCTGGTGAGGGAGGAGCACACACCCGGTGAGGGAGGAGCACACACCCGGTGAGGGAGGAGGACACACCTGGTGAGGGAGGGGGACACACCTGGTGAGGGAAGAGGACACACCCGGTGAAGGAGGAGGACACACCTGGTCGGGTTCTTCTGTCCGAAATCACTCCTTATTCACTATGTAGTGAGAAGGGAGTGATACTCACTATATAGTGCACAACAAAATTTAGCCATTTAGCTTTCTTTCCCTTCATATTTGTGTCGACCAATCATGGCGCTGGAGACCGGGATCTGTAAGCGTGTGATTGGCCAACAGAGACTCAGCCAGTGTAAGTCAACTGTAAAAAGTTTCTAAATGTTTCAACACAACAGCCTGTAGAAAAACACTTAAAATGGAAAAGTTTTCTTCGGTAGAGTATCTCCGTAACCAAACAGGAAACAAGGCGTCAGTCCGCCCCTTGTTGCTTCAGTTTCCGGGCTCTGTGGCGTCTCTCCCCAGGGGTTCTGTAGGACCACCTGTAGGGTCCCAGGTGAGTCCAGACCAGACTCATTTTGGTTTCCTCCCGTCTCCACCAGGCGCCTGATGATCGAGAAGATGGCCGCCCACCTGGCGGACTTCAGCCCCCGTCTGCAGAGCAACACGCGGGCTCTGTACCAGTACTGCCCCATCCCCGCCGTCAGCTTCCCCCAGCTGGACAACGAGCTCTTCTGTAACATCTACTACCTCCGACACCTCTGTGACGCCACCCACTTCCCCAACTGGCCAATCAGAGACCCGGTAACGACCTCCCCACCCACCAATCACCTTGGCTTTTGTTATGTAGTCACAGGGACAGCTTCACAATAAGAGCACGTCAACATGACTTATTGCATTTATTCAGCCTCATCTAACCGTTGACTCATGTCTAGTACATCACTAGTATACAAAAGCCTAGTTTTCACAGTAGTATCCATAGTAGTTTAGAATAATATTCACTAATGTTAAGTATATTACAGATGTCAATATTTACCCAACTGCTAATACACTTCTTGTCATACTAGAAAATCCCACAGTTTTTGGTTATGTTTTTCAGAAGTATTGTTCTTTTGAGAGTAGTAATACTTTCAAAAGTACAATAATTCAATAGTTCATTGTAGTTTGTTAAGTTCTGGGTGGTAAGGGTTTCCTAAGCAGCTGGTGCAGGTGTTTCTGAGCTGAGCTCTGTTGCCCCCTGCAGGTGAAGCTGCTGAAGGACACCCTGGAGGCATGGAAGAGAGAGGTGGAGAAGAAACCTCCGTCCATGTCTGTGGACGACGCCTACGAGGTCCTCAACCTGCCCAAAGGAGCGGGCCAGTGAGTCTCACACTACATACCATTCAGAGGGACAACTAAGGCTTTACAGGGCAATGTACAACACATACAAATACACCAATTTACACACCAAGTAAACGTGGACCATGAGAGCATTTTGGTTCTTTAATTAGTGCCCTGTCTGTCCCCTCTGTTCCTGAGTGTTGAAACGGGTCTCAAACCTGCGGTTCTGTGTCCTCAGGCACGAGGAGAGTAAGGTCCGGAAGGCCTACTTCCGCCTGGCCCAGAAGTACCACCCTGACAAGAACCCGGATGGAAGGGTGGGTCTCACTGATGTGTACTAACACCTGACCAGTGTGTACTGACTGTTTATCTAGTGTGTACTTACACGCAATTTTGTGTGTGTGTGTGTGGTGTACCAGGACATGTTTGAGAAGGTGAACAAGGCGTATGAGTTCCTGTGCTCCAAGTCGGCCCGGCGGCTGGACGGTCCGGACCCCGAGAACATCATCCTCATCCTGCAGGCCCAGAGCATCCTCTTCAACCGCCACAAGCTAGGTTAGCCTCCAGGGGCTAGGGGGGCTAGTGCAGCTAATGGGTCGAGCTAGTGGAGCTAATGGGTGGAGATCATTAGTGGAGCTAATAAAGCTACTGGAGATAATGCAGCTAACATATATCCCATGCAGCTAACGGAGCTAAGGTAACCCATGTTGTTGATGTAGCTGGTGAAGCTAAACAAACCTGTATCATGTAGAGAATGGAAAATGACAAAATATGTTTTCCCTGTTGCTAACGGTGACCGGAGCAGAGCTGGAGCCCTATAAGTACGCCGGCTACCCCATGCTCATCAAAACCATCACCATGGAGACGGGTGACTCCCAGCTGTTCTCCAAGACCTCGCCGCTGCTGCCCGCCGCCACCGAGCTGGCTTTCCACACCGTCAACTGCTCGGCGCTCAACGCAGAGGAGCTGCGCCGCGAGGAGGGCATCCAGGTTAGCCACGCTAGCTAGCTAGCATGGGAATGGTGCGACGCGGTCGGCTAGTGGTGTTTGTTTGGCGGGAAATAAGGGTGGGAAAACCTAACTCTGGTTGTAACTAAAGGGAGGGAGAATACGTTGTTCTTAATATATTCTACAGGTGGCTCATTGTGTTGGAAAGAATAGAACTCTTAGAAAGCGTGTGCGTCTCGCCCTTTCAGGTGTTGCTGGAGGCCTTCTCCAGGTGTGTGGCCATCCTGACAGCCTCCAGTAAGCCAGGAGACATGTGTGTCCAGGTAAAAACCTCACATCACTACAGTAACACTACACTCGCCCTCTGGTGTCAGGGAGGAGGTACTGCACCACACCTTGTTCATGTGTGTCGTACATATGCTGGTGTGTGTGTAATGTGATGTTTGATATGTTATGTATGTTGTGTAATTCAGTGTGATTTATGTATGTGATGGAAACTGTGCTGTAATTGATGTGTAGTCGAATGTGATGTATAAACATCATGGTAGTGTGTCTGTCTCCAGGTGTGATGTGATATCTTTATAAGTAAGTGTGTGTGTGTGTGTGTGTGTCCAGGTGTGCGGTCACATCTGTAAGTGTTACAGCGTAGCTGCTCAGTTCGAGGAGTGCCGGGAGAAGATCATCGAGCTGCCAAACATCATCAGAGACCTCTGTCACCTTCTGTACTACGGCAAGGTGAGTGCCTGGCCTCTACTGGGGCCTCTCTCTGGGCCTCTACTGGGGCCTCTCTCTGGGCCTCTACTGGGGCCTTTACTGGGGCCTCTCTCTGGGCCTCTACTGGGGCCTCTCTCTGGGCCTTTACTGGGGCCTCTCTCTGGGCCTTTACTGGGGCCTCTCTCTGGGCCTCTCTCTGGGCCTCTACTGGGGCAAGGTGAGTCCCTGGCCTCTCTGAGGTCCTCTACTGGGGCAAGGAAAGAAGGAACACACAAACCAATTTGTTTGCAGTATTTAATCTTCTCCTCTACCTCCTCCCGCTTATCCTCGTCCTTCCCTCTGCTCCTCCTCCTCCTCCTCCTCCTCCTCCTCCTCCCTCCTCCTCTTCCTCCTCCTCCTCAGGGTCTCCCACGGACAGCAGCCCTGGCGGTGCAGTGTGTGAGCTCCTTTGCGGTTGACTTCTTCCTGCAGACCCACCTGTACCATGCGGGGGTTCTGTGGCACCTGCTGGTCAACCTGTTCAACTACGACTTCACCCTGGAGGAGAGCGGCGTGCAGGCCAGTAGCCCCTCTGACGCAACCTAGTTGATACCATTCGACTGACCCTATAGCGCCCTCTGTAGGTCGGGTAAGATGACGTCAAAGTGAAGAATCCAACCCATAGTCTGATTGAATCCCAACAGGCAAGCCAGGACACCAACCAGCAGGAGGTGGCCAACAGCCTGGCCAGGATCAGCCTGGTGGCCCTCAGCCGTCTGGGGGGCTACGCCCAGCCCCAGGCCCCGCCCAGCCCTGGGGACCCCGCCCCCGAAACCAACGGGGTGGATGCCACGCCCCCGGAGAACCCCACCATCCGCAAGAGCCTGGCGGCCATGTTGACTCCGTACTTGGCCGGCAAGCTGGGCACAGGGACCCCCGCTGAGGTGGGTAGATGTACCGGGACACACACACACACACACACACACACACACACACACACACACACACACACACACACACACACACACACACACTGATTCTGTCTGTGTATCTGACCCCCTGCCTGTCTGTGTATCTGACCCCCTGCCTGTCTGTGTATCAGACCCCCTGCCTGTCTGTGTATCTGACCCCCTGCCTGTCTGTGTATCTGACCCCCTGCCTGTCTGTGTATCTGACCCCCTGCCTCTCTGTCTACCCCCTGTGTGTGTGCAGGTGTTGAAGCTGCTGAACAGTAACTCGGAGAACCCCTACCTGATCTGGAACAACGGCACCAGGGCGGAGCTCCTGGAGTTCCTGGAGGGGCAGCAGC
This sequence comes from Muraenolepis orangiensis, assembly GCA_027704905.1. NCBI lineage: Eukaryota > Metazoa > Chordata > Actinopteri > Gadiformes > Muraenolepididae > Muraenolepis > Muraenolepis orangiensis. The sequence continues at coordinate 16,324,993 of CM051020.1, read as the reverse complement.
AGGACAACATCCACCTGGTGAGAGTCCCCCTGCTCCTCCCCCACACAGAGGGGTTGATGTTGTGGCTCCATGTGTTTCACAACCTTTACTGACTGAGGGTTCTCTTGTATTAGGAGATCGCCCAGCGTGACGGTTCCCCTTCAGGGTTCTCTCTTCTCTAATGTCCGGTGTGTTCCTTCTGTTCTTCCAGGGAGAGAACGACAAGAGCTTTGGCTCGGAGTTCGTGTTCAGTGACCACAGCAAGGAGCTGATCGTAGGGGAGATCTTCGTCAGGGTGTACAACGACCAGCCCTCCTTCCCCCTGGAGGTACTCACAATATCTGATAATAATATAATGTCCTATCATATATAATATCACTACTTTACTAATCTGCTGCTGTTACATCATTCATAATATCACTCATTGACTCTGTACCTTCATCGTGTGTGTGTGTGTGTGTGTGTGTGTGTGTGTGTGTGTGTGTGTGTGTGTGTGTGTGTGTGTGTGTGTGTGTGTGTGTGTGTGTGTGTGTGTGTGTGTGTGTGTGTGTGTGTGTGTGTGTGTGTGTGTGTGTGTGTGTGTGTGTGTGTGTGTGTGTGTGTGTGTGTGTGTGTGTGTGTGTAGTTCCCCAAGGCATTTGCGGCCAGTCTTCTGGACTACGTGGGCTCCCAGGCCCAGTACCTGTACACCCTGCTGGCCATGAGTCACAGCAACAAGGTGGAGTCTCAGCAGCACGCAGAACGACTCCGCTTCGCAGAGATGGCCCTGGAGGCCCTGAGGAACGTCATCAAGAACAACCCAGGTCACAATCCTCTCCGTTACCCACGACCCCCTCTGTTACCCACGACCCCCTCTGTTACCCATCATCCCCTCTGTTACCCATCATCCCCTCTGTTACCCATCATCCCCTCTGTTACCCACGACCCCCTCTGTTCCCCATCATCCCCTCTGTTACCCATCATCCCCTCTGTTCCCCATCATCCCCTCTGTTCCCCATCATCCCCTCTGTTACCCATCATCCCCTCTGTTCCCCATCATCCCCTCTGTTACCCATCATCCCCTCTGTTACCCATCATCCCCTCTGTTACCCATCATCCCCTCTGTTCCCCATCATCCCCTCTGTTCCCATGATCCCCTCTGTTCCCCATCATCCCCTCTGTTCCCCATCATCCCCTCTGTTCCCCATCATCCCCTCTGTTACCCATCATCCCCTCTGTTACCCATCATCCCCTCTGTTCCCCATCATCCCCTCTGTTACCCATCATCCCCTCTGTTCCCCATCATCCCCTCTGTTACCCATCATCCCCTCTGTTCCCCATCATCCCCTCTGTTCCCCATCATCCCCTCTGTTCCCCATCATCCCCTCTGTTCCCCATCATCCCCTCTGTTCCCCATCATCCCCTCTGTTCCCCATCATCCCCTCTGTTACCCATCATCCCCTCTGTTACCCACGTCAGACCCAGTGTGTTTAAGGAAGTGTTCCGGTGGGTCCACAGGTTCAGAGACCGAGTGCATCGGACACTTCAAACTGCTCTTCTCCTTGTTACGGGTCCACGGAGCCGGCAAGGTTCAGCAGCTGGCGCTGGAGGTAACCCAACACCCTGACCCCTGACCCCACACCCTGTCTTCTGGAGGCCTACCCTGACCCCTGACCCACACCCTACCTTCTGGAGGCCTACCCTGACCCCTGACTCCACACCCTGCCTTCTGCAGACCTACCCTGACCCCTGACCCCACACCCTGCCTTCTGCAGACCTACCCTGACCCCTGACCCACACCCTACCTTCTGGAGACCTACCCTGACCCCTGACCCTACACCCTACCTTCTGGAGGCCTACCCTGACCCCTGACCCACACCCTACCTTCTGGAGGCCTACCCTGACCCCTGACCCCACACCCTGCCTTCTGGAGACCCAGAGGGAGGTACTGACCTGTGTCTGTCCTCCAGGTGGTCAACACGGTGACGTCCAACCAGGAGTGTGTGAGCAACATCTCTGAGTCCCTGGTCCTCTCCAACCTGCTGGTTCTGCTCCACTCTCTGCCCTCAAGTGAGAGACTCAACACACACATGGGGGCCCTTTAGTCTGTGTAGTGTTGAGTGGATTTTACACTTTAACCAGAGTACATGTCCTTCTGTCTGCTTAACACACATATGACCAACACCTTGCCTTGATCAAATGATAAGGCCAGGTCTTTTGTTAGTTCAGAAAATGAAGTCGCTTTCTGAAGGTCGCTAAGTGTCCCTCTCTGATGATGTCACTTCCTCTCTGATGATGTCATTTGATAACTCTGATGTTTTCATTTCCAGGCCGACAGCTTGTGCTGGAGACTCTGTATGCCTTGACCTCCAACACCAAGATAGTGAAAGAGGCTATGGCCAAAGGTGTGTGTGTGTGTGTGTGTGTGTGTATAACTCACTACTCATTACTCACTACTCACTACTCACTAACACCAGGAGTCTCCTCCTTCACCCGTCAGGTCTAAAGCCCTCCTTCTCCCCCCCAGGTGCTCTGATCTACCTGTTGGACCTCTTCTGTAACTCCACCCACCCCCAGGTGCGCTCCCAGACCGCAGAACTCTTCTCCAAGATGACCTCGGACAAGCTGGTCGGCCCCAAGGTGAGAGCCCTGACCCCTGACCCCTGACCCAGGTCTACTGTCTGGGGTTACTGAAGTATATCGCATCCTGTGTTATTTGATAGAAACTCACAGCGATGCTGCCTACCGTCTGTTTCCATGCAACAAAAAGTTCTGTACAGAATGTGACACAACTTGGTGGTTAGATGACTTATGGGCCAAGGAACAGTTGATTAGATCAGTGGTTCCCAAACTTGTTCTGCAGGGCCTCCTTTTGTAGATAAAAAAAAACATCCCCCCCACATGCGGGCGGCGGCAGTTTAGCTCAGGAGGTCAGAGCGGTCGCCTCACAACCGGAAGGTTGCTGGTTCGATCCCCCGGCTCCTCCTAGCAAAAACTGTCTGTGTCCTTGAGCACCCTAACCCTAACTGCTCCTGACGTGCTGGCTGTCTCCTTGATGGCTGACTCGGCCGTCGGTGGATGAATGTGTGTATGAATGGGTGAATGTGAAGCATGATTTGTGAAGCGCTTTGGATAAAAGCGCTATATAAAAGCATCCATTACATGCACCCACATGAAGACGCTCTCAGACACATGCTTTACAACACTCCTGTTGACTGGTTGTAAAACATGGTCTGGAATTAATACAGAACTGTAACGGCTAATCTAAATAGGAACCAGTCACCTTTAGGATATGGTATCATTTATATTGCTCCTCGCCCCCCTGTCCTAACTGGCCCCCCAGTTGGTAACCCCTGGGTGAGATGATGGTAACGAAGCAGCGTCTCCTCAGGTTCGCCTGACGCTGATCCGCTTCCTGCCCGGCGTGTTCATGGACGCCATGCGGGACAACGCCGAGGCGGCGGTCCACATCTTCGAGGGAACCCACGAGAACCCCGAGCTCATCTGGAACGACGGCTCACGAGAGACCGTCTCCACCGCCGTCAGGGAGATGATGCTGGAGTAGGTCACCACCCGGGAACACTGACTGGACGCTAGGGCTAGGGCTAGTGTTGGCATTAGTGTTAGCCTTAGCATCAGTGTTAGCCTCAGTGTTGGTGCTAGCGTTGGCTCATGTGCAGGACGTGACGCTTGAGTCTGTTACCATGATCACTGGGAATATCCACTTGGATCTGGGCATTGGTGCTAGCGTGATGTTAGCATTAACCTTGACATGAGTCGTGTAGCTCCGTTCTGTCCCTCATCTTCTGTCCCTCATCTCTTTTGTCTTCCAGTCACTTCAAACAGCAGAAGGACAACCCAGACGTCAACTGGAGGGTGAGTCTGAATCCTGATACTCTAGAACTATAATACTAGAAATATAAATACTCTCTACAAATACCCCCTGACCTCTGACCCCAGCTGCCCGAGGACTTCACGGTGGCGTACGGGGCGGGGCAGGGCGAGCTGGAGGTGGGCGGAGTCTTCCTGAGAATCTTCATCAGCCAGCCGGGGTGGGTCCTGAGGAGACCCCGGGACTTCCTGGTGTCTCTCCTGGAGACGCTGACCGAGCTGCTGGAGAAGAACAACCCTAATGTACACACACACACACACACACACACACACACACACACACAAATATATATACAGACACAGACACACGCACACGTATCCATCCAGTATATCAATGGAAGTATCCCTCCCTTGTCTGTCTTTAGGGGGCGGCCCTGGAGACGGTTACTACGGCAGCCGTGTGTCTGTTCAGCCACCAGGCCCAGCTAGCGGACCAGGTCCCCCCGCTGGGCCACCTGCCGCGCATCCTGGCTGCCCTCAACCACCGCAACAACGCTGTGCCCAAGAGCTCCATCCGCCTGCTGCACGTCCTGTCAGACAACGAGGTCAACTACCGCTAGCAGACACTACAAGTATCCTCCTGGGTTACAGGCAGTTCATTCTAATGTCTGTGTGTGTGTGTGTGTGTGTGTAGCTGTGTGTGCGGTCCATGGCGGCCTTGGAGACCATCGGGCCCCTGATGAGCGGGATGCGGTCGAGGGCCGACATGACCGGTCTGGCCTGTGAGGCCCTCAACCGCATGTTCCAGAAGGAGCAGACCGACCTGGTAGCACAGGTACACACACTGCTGTAGTCTCTTTCTCTCACTCTCTCTCTGGTCTGACATGTGGGTGTGATGATGAAGTGTTTTTCTTCTTCTGTGGTGGTGTGTCCAGGCCCTGCGGGTGGAGCTGGTTCCCTACCTCCTGAAGCTGCTGGAGGGTGTCGGTCCGGAGATGTTGGGTAATGCCACCAAGGCTCAGATCGTCAAGGCACTCAAGTCCATGACCTGCAGCCTGCAGTATGGGGAGCAGGTAACAAAGTCTATATCCTAACCCTAACAATAACCCTATATCGTAACACTAACCCTTTACCCTAACACTAACCCTATACCCTCACACTAACCCTATACCCTAACACTAACCCTATATCCTCAAACTAACACTATATCCTAACAATAACCCTATACCCTCACACTAACCCTATACCCCAACACTAACCCTATATCCTAACACTAACCCTATACCCTCAAACTAACCCTATACCCTCAAACAAACTTATATCCTAACAATAACCCTATACCCTCACACTAACCCTATACCCTCACACTAACTCTATATCCTAACAATAACCCTATACCCTCAAACTAACTCTATACCCTCAAACTAACCCTATATCCTAACAATAACACTATACCCTCAAACTAACCCTATATCCTCACACTAACTCTATATCCTCACACTAACCCTATACCCTAACACTAACCCTAGATCCTAACAATAACCCTATACGCTAACCCTATATCCTAACAATAACCCTATACACTAACAATAACCCTATACCTTAACACTAAGCCTATACACTAACAATAACCCTATACCCTAACTCTATATCCTAACACTAACCGTATACCCTAACACTAACCCTAGATCCTAACAATAACCCTATACCCTAATCTATATCCTAACACAAACCCTATACACTATCAATAACCCTAAACACTAACAATAACCCTATACACTAACAATAACCCTATACCCTAACACTAACCCTAGATCCTAACAATAACTCTATACCCTATACATTAACCCTATACCCTAACAATAACCCTATGCCCTAACACTAACCCTATACCCTAACAATATACCCTAACCCTATACCCGAACACTAACCCTATACTTGAATGTATCTACTACTAAGAACTAAAAGACACAACCAAAAGCACCTTACTGTCTGACCCCCCTGGTGAGGGGTCAGACAGTAAGGTCTGCTGGGGGGTCTCATGGTGTTGGTTGGTCCTGCAGGTGAATGAGATCCTGGCGCGGTCCAGTGTGTGGAGCGCCTATAAAGACCAGAAGCATGACCTGTTCATCACCGAGTCGCAGACGGCCGGCTACCTCACAGGTGACTTCTGTCTATCATTCAAGTGTCAGGTCTCTCTCTCTATGGTCTCTATCTCTCTCTGGTCTTTCTCTTCCTGGTCTCTCTCTCTGGTCTCTCTCTTCCGGGTCTCTCTCTGGTGTTGGGTCTGAACTGCTGATCTGCTTCTGCCTTCGAACCTTAACCTCTTTGAGCCTAACGCCTCCACACTCTTGTGTGCACCTTCTGACCTCCTGCAAACATGTTCCTCTCTACCTTCTCCTTCTCCTCCTCTTCCTTTGATCCTCCTACTCTGTTCACCTCCCTCCCCTCCTCCTCCTCCTCCTCATTTGCTCCTCAGGGGTATCCACTCCTTCTCTTCTGGCGGCCAGCAGCCCCCTGCGAGGCGGTCTCTAGACTCCTGAGCTGGCCTCAGTTGCTCTGAAGCAGGTAGAGCGCCACCTGGTGGCTCCTCCCACCTCCCCACTCACCCCCTCCATCTCGTGTCTCCTCCTCCTCCTCCACTTTCACTCTGGTTTCCATTTCCTCCTCCCTGCTCTCTGCTCCGCACGCCACTGTCGGTCTAACATCATGACAACCGGGAGATGATGTTCCAGAAATGGCCATCTTTGCGGTGGTTTGTAGTTTTTGTCAGTGGTTTGTAGTTCTCCCGTCATCCACGCCATGTCCTCAACCGCCCTCCATCCTGCGTGTTTTCATTCCCTGAAGCTAAAGCTAACCTAGCGAGCTCCCGGCTGTCCTTCCTCCCCGCAGGTCCAGGAGTAGCGGGCTACCTTACCGCCGGGACGGGCTCCACCGCCATGCCCGACGCCCCGCCCCCTGTGGACAACCACATCGGTGACCTGGGTTGACGGACACACGGAAACAGCCAATCCTATTTGCGCACGCACAGAACCCCCCCCCCCCCCCCACCCCCCCCTGGAGAGAGAGAGAGAGAAAGAGAGAGAGAGAGAGAGGGACCTAAACCAACCAGGGGCCGGAGAGAGGGACGGGTGGGCGAGCTACGTCCCGAGGGGGGCGGGGCTAGGTTCCAGACGAGCGCCGGTTCGTACGCAGCACTTCCTGTTTCCTCCCAGAAACTGCAGCACTCAAGTCTTGATGAAACACTTTCTAATTGTTTTAAACAATGAACACGTTTTTGGTTTGTTTCTTTGTTGGTTTATCTTTTATCGTTTTTCACCAGGACAAAAATAGTTTACTTTTTGTATGAATATATTTTTTACTCTTGATTTTGGATTTTCTTTCTTCACTTGCTTTGGGACAAAGACCTTAAAGACAATGAAGTTAAGAGAGCTCCTTCTCCATTCATCACATTTCATTAACATGTCTCTAACGTTGTATTGGACCGTTTATGTGAGCGGGGACAAGCTGGAACCGGTTTTGGAGGATGAGGTGGTTCTGAACGGACCGAACCACCTGGCTACCGGTCCGCTCTCGGACCCACTGCCTCGTCCTGCCCGAGTCAATGTAAACTCCCTGATTATCCTGATTCATACCTCCAAGACCCCCCCCCATCTCCTCCTCCTCCTCCTGCTCCTCCTCCAGAATGCAAAAAGCACTAGACAGACCAGAACCCACCCAACAGAACAGAACCCATCAGAACCGGAGGATTCAACAGGCCCTCCTCCAGAGACGGAGGATAATGAACCTTATGTGAAACAAACTAGTGCAATTGTGAGATGTTTGATGTAATATTACGTATATAAACTTTCTATATTGAATGTACATTAAAAAATAAAAAATCAGTCGCACTTGTATATACAAATTTTAAGAATAAAAGGGAAGCCACAGTGTTGTTGTTTGGTGTTTTGTGTTATTCGATTATAGTTTCAGTGCTATAGACTCAAACTTTACACATTGCTACAAACAAATATTTATATATTGTAAGTATTTCTATAAATCTATAAAGAGATACATGCATGTAACACCAAATATTTATATATTGAAAATATTTCTGTAAATCTATAAAGAGATACATGCATGTAACCAAATATTGATATATTGTAAATATTTCTGTAAATCTACAAAGATACATTTGCACTCTGGGTAGATGCTAAATTATTGTCGCTGTACTGTACTTGTGCAATGACAATACAATCGAATCGAATATAATGCGTGTAACACCGGTAACCGGCACCCCTTCTCTTGTAGGCGGACATAATAGCGTGTAACACCTGCTACTTCTCTTGTAGGCGGACGGACACAATGGTGTGTAACACCGGATGTGACGCCGTTGGCGCGAATAACAACATCAGAGCCGTCCTGTTCTGTGAGACGTGGTGAACTAGCTGCGGAATATCATATATCATAATAATAGCAATAATAACTAATAAACGTGTCTGCCCGTCGGAGCAGTGATAACATGAGGGCTGATGGGCTAACAGGTTTAATTATCTGAACGGAGCTCTAGAGGAAGACGTCCCGTCGAAGGTTTTTTTTATAATAACAACCCGGTAAGTTTCTCTATTATTAATAACATCTAAACAACAACCCGGTAAGTTCCTTTGAGCTTTGACTGGGTTGACATCACTGTTGGGTTCCAGTTGTTACAGCAGACAGAAACTGGTCCTGATTCAGTGTTCAGGATGACTCAACGGAGTCAGAAGACCTTAGCTGATCAATAGTTTGATTATTAGTAACATTATTAGCTCCACATCAACAGCCTGTCTCCACTACAAGCTCTAAATACAGGCTCTTAATAATACAGGCTCGTAATAATACAAGCTCTTAATAATACAAGCTCTTAACACAAGCTCTTAATAATAATACAAGCTTTAATACAGTCTCTTAATAATACAAGCTCTTAACATAAGCTCTTAATAATACAAGCTCTTAATAATACAAGCTCTTAATAATACAAGCTCTTAACACAAGCTCTTAATAATAATACAAGCTTTAATACAAGCTGTAATACAGTATCTTAATAATAAGCTCTTAATAATACAAGCTCTTAATACAGTCTCTTGATAATACAAGCTCTTAATAATACAAGCTCTCAATACAGTCTCTTGATAATACAAGCTCTTAATACAGTCTCTTGATAATAATACAAGCTCTTAATAATACATGCTCTTAATACAGTCTCTTGATAATAATACAAGCTCTTAATAATACAAGCTCTTAATACAGTCTCTTGATAATAATACAAGCTCTTAATAATACAAGCTCTTAATACAGTCTTGATAATCCAGGCTCTTGGTGCAGGCCGACCATGTCTACACCGGGCAAGGAGGTGTTTATGGTGAAGTTTGTGCAGACCGGAGGACAGAAGACGGACTATGCGCAGAAGGCATACGAGGTATTGAACACGATGGTGTACACATAGTGTTGTCATTCTGTCAGCGTTGTCTATTATCAATCTACTGTCTGTTGTATCCAGAGATCATTTGAACTATGCTGTAGTTCAGTGGTTCTCCACCGGTTGGTTCAGTCTCAGGACCCACACATCAAGTCCTTAGTCATTGAGTCACGACCGAGTCATCTACCTGCCTTCATGGACCCTTACAAACATGGAGCCAACAATCACATTTAATAATAAGACATTGAACCATGAATTGACAATTATTTTCTCTACACTTATTTCTTCTCTCGCCATATGCTTGGTTTGCCATATGCATTGTGTGTGTGTGTGTGTGTGTGTGTGTTAGGCCATATTGGAGCTGCAGTCGGAGAAGTGTGTGAGGAGCATCTCGGAGGAGGACGCCCTCCTCCTGGACCACAGAGACAAGTCCCTGTTTGTGTTCAGCAGCTTCACCACGCCGGGCTTCCACCACTGCAAGAAGGTCAGGAAGGGTGTCTTTTGTTGTTGTTACGCGAGAGAGGCAGCATAAAACACTGTATATACTTTATATTTGACTTAGTATTAAGTATAGTAAGACATACATCAGATGTCAAGCAATTCTATATAAATATGGCTTAAGAAGCTTCTTAAAAGAGGACACTGACCTAATGATCTAGCTGATCTAATGTCAAAAAGGCTGTTCCAGAGCCTAGGAGCCGTGACCACATGGCTTTGTAAGTCATGTCAAGTCAAGGCTGTTTAAAAGAAGGCTCCACCTCTTGTTTGTGTGCAGCTGGGCTGCAGGGTGGTGGGCCCGCTGGTGGTGCTGTTCTGTCTGCAGCAGCAGCGCTGTGTCCCCCGGGCAGAGAAGCCTGTCTTCAACATGGCCATGGCTGACGTCACCGTCTCCTGTACCAGCCTGGACAAGGCAGCACGGGTCAGTCACCGGGCTCTCGTTTTCTCTCTCTCTCTCTCCCCGTCTCTCTCTGATTTCTGATGGCGTTAAGATTTGTTGTTACAAATACGTTTGTTATTGACTTTGTTTACTTTAATGTTTTGTGATGGCCGTTGCTTCAGTTATGCTGATATTAAGATATCTGTGTGTCTGCCTTGCCTGTCTGTCTGTCTGTCTCTCTGTTCGTGTGTCCAGGTGGAGGTGATGGACCTGGTGCAGCTGATGGGGGGGCGTGTCTACGGGGACCTCAACGTCTCCGTCACTCACCTGGTGGCGGGCGAGGTGGGCAGTAAGAAGTACCTGGTGGCCGCCAGTCTGGGCAAACCCATACTGCTGCCCTCCTGGGTCCAGACCTGCTGGGAGCGCTCCCAGGAGAGGTAGGGGCGTGTGCAGGTGGAAGGGGTCATGTGTCAATCATGTCACGTCTTTGGGTTACCATGTCAGACATTCAGTTTGTTATTCTGACGAATATATGGGTTTTAATCTAGAGGAAACTAAAGTTAGTTTCACTGTAAAAAAAAAAGCAACGTTCACAGTTCACAGTACTACCGCTACTAATTTATCTTTCATTTTAAAATGATATAAATGTACTTATTTTTGAGGAGAAAATACAGGAAATGAAAATAGAAATGGCTTCATATATCTAATACATTACTCACAGGAGCGGTGGTTCCAATGTCCGGCTTCACTATTCCTCCTGTTTGATGTCTTGGTGTCAAATCTAGAGATAACTTAATGTACTTTACCTGAGCTCTGCTTCTGCTCTTGGAGGAAATGTAATATATATAATATATAAAAATGTTAAATATTATGTTATTATGTTATATATGTGTGTATATATTATATTATTATGGTGACTAGTAGTTCTCTTGTCTACCTGTTGAAGGACCTTATTGTAATGTATTATATATTATGTTATTATATATGTATATGTACTTTATATTATGGTGACTAGTAGTTATCTTGCCTACCTTGTTAAAGGACCTTATTGTAAGTCTCTTTGGACCAAAGCGTTGAAATGACAGTGAATTCCACCTCTTCCCCCTCCAGTCTGTTCCGGTACTCTGACCTGGCCTCGGAGGCCCACTGCTGCCCCGTCCTCCGAGGCTGTATCCTGTGCGTGACGGGCCTCTCCACCGTGGAGCGGAAGGAGGTGCAGCGTCTGTGTGGGGAGCATGGCGCCCGCTACACCGGGCAGCTCAAGATGAACGAGTGCACCCACCTGGTGGTCAGCGAGCCCACAGGTGAGTCTGACCACCAGGACCCTCTGGGCTCTTCATGCTCCGCCCTCTCTCTGGACTACCTGGTCAAACCTGTCAAATGAACAGACTTTTCAGAAGGTCGACATTTCTGTATTATAAATCCTTTTTTAAATTAAATTAAATTAAATTATTATTTTTAAAACATTTTATTCTATACATCTTTTTTTGATTGTTTTTATGTGATATTCTAATATTTAAAGATACTTGCTTTTAGATTTTCATGAGCTGTAAGCCGTATTCATCTTCAAGATTACAATAATCTTGATGAACTCGTACTTGCAGGTCAGAAGTACGAGTGTGCCCGGAAGTGGAACATCTACTGCGTGTCTCTCCACTGGCTGTTCGACAGCATCGAGAAGGGCTTCTGTCAGGACGAGAGCCGCTACAAGGTGACCCAGGGCGCCACCAAGACCGCCAGCCGGCTCCAGACCTCCACGCCCACCAAGGGACCCCGAAAGGATGGTAAGGGGTCCTCTCCGGTGTCTCTCTGGGTCTGTGTCTCTCTAGGTCTGTGTCTCTCTGGGGCGGTCAGTCTGTCTCTCGGTCTGTGTCTCTCGGTCTGTGTCTCTCTGGGGCGGTCAGTCTATGTCTCTCGGTCTGTGTCTCTCTGGGGCGGTCAGTCTATGTCTCTCGGTCTGTGTCTCTCTGGGGTGGTCAGTCTATGTCTCTCGGTCTGTGTCTCTCTGGGGTGGTCAGTCTGTGTCTCTGGGGTGGTGGGTGTATCTCTCTCGGTCTGTGTCTCTCTGGGGCGGTGGGCCTGTATCTCTCTCGGTCTGTGTCTCGTTGGGGCGGTCAGTCTGTGTCTCTTGGTCTGTGTCTCTCTGGGGCGGTGGGCCTGTATCTCTCTCGGTCTGTGTCTCTGGGGCGGTGGGCCTGTATCTCTCTCGGTCTGTGTTTCTCTGGGGTGGTCGGTCTGTGGATTAATGTGTGCCAGCTGTCTTCCTGTATCTAGTGTTTTTCTGGTTATGTGCTTCCAGAAGGTTCCTCTCTGCTGGGTCTGAGCCGCATCTCGGTCAACAGCAGCATGACCATCAACGACACGGCCCTCACCAACGTCACCCTGTCCCGCCTGGAGGCCCCGGACCCCGTGGACGCCCTGGACCTCACCGCCCGCCCCGCGGACGATCTGCTGGACGGATGCAAGGTAACCTAGCAACACTGGAGCTCTGCATCTTCGTCTCCCTGGTGACGAGGCCCGAATGCACGACCTGAATATTACACAGTGTTTCCCACAGATCTGAAATATACTTGTGGCGGTAGCTGGTGTGGGGGGAACAATCAAAATACGATTTATTGAATTGACTCAGTATTCAGTGTGCACAAAGATGGCACTGAGGGGGATCGGCAGTGCTTGAAGGTAGTTTAACCTCTGTGTTTACAATGCTTAGACTGACGGCTGATTCAGTGGTTGCATCGTTTCGAACGGCTCTTTTTTGGCGTCCTGTGTGATGAATAAAGAGCAGCGCAGTGCGCCTGGCGTTTATCAGCCTGCTAAACACGTCCCGTGTGATCGGCACCTCATGTGACTAATGAGACTGGAGGAAGAAAAAGCCGAATCCCGGACATTTTTTAAGCGATTTCGAAATCCTGCCTGGACGCTTTTTTGGGATCCCAAAATAAATCTGAATTTACCGATGCAAAGATTTAAGAAAAGATACATCTCGACTCCAGCCAATCGTATAGGGACTTTTTTTGCCGGTGTACCGATGCAAAATCGGTGAATCTTACCATCCCTACAGTAGACCGCAGAGTGAATATGTACAGGAGAAGTAGAGCGGATCATAGAGTTAATCGATGCTATCGTGCTCTTGGACAGATAAAAAAAATAAAAAATTTAAAAAAATCCAGATAGATATAGTATCTATCTATCTATAGTTAGAAAGTATAAACAGTATCATATTAACATTATGTAGTAGATACATAATAGATGAAGTATATGTTGTAAAGTATTAACAGTATCATATTAACATTATGTAGTAGATACATAATAGATGATGTATATGTTGTAAAGTATAAACAGTATCATATTAACATTATGTAGTAGATACATAATAGATGAAGTATATGTTGTAAAGTATTAACAGTATCATATTAACATTATGTAGTAGATACATAATAGATGAAGTATATGTTGTAAAGTATTAACAGTATCATATTAACATTATGTAGTAGATACATAATAGATGAAGTATCTTTTTTTAAATTTATTTATATTTTTTATTAACTACTTATTTTATCCCGAGGGAAATTAGTTCTCTGCATTTGACCCATCCTAGTGTTAGGAGCAGTGGGCAGCCATTAGTACAGCGTCCGGGGAGCAGGGTAGGGGGTGCCTTGCTCAAGGGCACTTAGGCAGTAACCTGGTGTTTCCGGGTCTTGAACCGGCGACCTTGCGGCTCCCAAGCCAAGTCCTTATCCACTGAGCTACTGGCCCCCTATCTGGTGTAAGTATTAACAGTATAATATTAACATTATGTAGTAGACAGTAGTAGTTGAATGGTCTTTTTGATTAAGTCACAACAAAACATAAGAAATGGGGCCCACAATAACAACAAGTCTCTTACTGTGAAAGGACAGCCATGGTCTCATTTGAACTGGTCTACAGTGTCAACAGTGTGTGCTCTTATTTTTAAATGTGTGTGTGTGTGTGTGTGTGTGTGTGTGTGTGTGTGTGTGTGTGTGTGTGTGTGTGTGTGTGTGTGTGTGTGTGTGTGTGTGTGTGTGTGTGTGTGTGTGTGTGTGTGTGTGTGTGTGTGTGTGTGTGTGTGTGTGTGTGTGTGTGTGTGTGTGTGTGCGTGCGTGCGCGTGCAGCTGTACCTGTGCGGGCTGCCGGCCAAGCGGCTGGAGAAGCTGCGGCGGCTGGTGAACGCGGCGGGGGGTCTGCGCTTCAACCAGCCGGGAGACGACCTGACCCACGTGGTGATGGGGGAGCCAGACCGGGAGCTCATCTCCTCCCTGGCCAAGGCCTCACACAGGTCAGAGGTCACCCCCCACTAGAATAGCGTCACCCTGCCTACATTCACTATTCTATGATTCTAAATTGATTCCCAACTATTCTCTTCTTCTTAGGTTTGCGTTATTCGGCTGATTAGTGGACCAGCTCAATCAAATGTTGACCCCCCCCCCCGAGAATCTAAATCCAATTCTAATCATAAAATGCAATACTTGTGAGGACATTCTGTACCTGATCCCCAGTCTGCCCCCCCCCCCCCCCCCAGGCCTCACGTGGTGACGGTCCAGTGGCTGCTGGACAGCTGCTCCCGAGGCTCCCTGCACCCAGAGGACGACTACCTCCACCAGGACTGCCTGCCTCCGGCTCCCCCGCCCTCGGGCCCAAAGACCTCCAGAGCCACCTCCTCCGGTGCCTCGGCCCCTCCTCTTCCTCCCCCGGGGGCCAGTCCCGGTACCCCCCCCCACCGCCGGGACGAGGAGGACCTGCTCTCCCAGTACATGGATGACGACCCCACTCTGGGCAAGTGTCCACGGAGGAGTCCAAAACACACCAGAACCCCGAGGGTTCATGAACCCCACCCCACTACCATATCAAAACAAAGATGAAGGATATGCTAGTAGAATGACTTAATACTTATCTCCATGTTGTTGATTGTTTTTATTCATCTAGTAAATAAACCCCCCCCCCCCCCCCTCTTGTACCACTGCAGTGGAGATGCCTCCACCAGCAGGGGGCGGTAGACGCTCGGCTAGCACGCTGCCGGATCCCTGGACCCCGGCGGAAACGGCCCACTCCATGGAGGCGGCGGACTCCACGCTGCACCGGCCCTGCGAGGCGGGCCTGCTGTTCACCGGCAAGCGCTTCCGCCTGGCGGGCTTCGGGCCGGAGGGTGACGCCCAGCTGGCCCTCCTGGTGATGGAGAACGGGGGGAAAGTTCTGACGGGCCGCGCGCGGGCCGTGGCGGACTACGGCGTGGTGCCGCTGCTGGGCTACGAGGTGGAGGCCACCGTGGACGAGGTGGTCACCGACACCTGGCTGGTAGGACGGGTTCTGGTTCCCATCCGGTGCAACCTTGCAAACAGCCACTACAGAGACGGCTACAATTATTAACAACTATGTTTAACTACGTTTAGGTTGAAACAGACATCCTTGTTCAGTCTTTGTGGCTGACAGTTGAACTCTTCATTTCAACAGTCAGATTGAGACTCAGACATACAGGCGGTTAACTCCACATGTTTGGCGCTATGCTGTGATGATGCTCTGGTGTCATGGTTGATGTGATGCTCCTGCAGGCCATGTGTGTGGAGAAGGAGTGCGTGCTGCCGGTCCTCTCCAACCCTCTGTTCAGCCCGCTGGAGGTGAAGGAAGGCTGCTGCCCCCTCAGTGCCTGCGTCCTCTCCGTCAGTCAGTTCACCGGAGCAGAGAGGGAGTCCCTGGTGGAGCTGGCCAAGCACCTGGGAGCCGGGTAGGGACACCTGGAGCTCCTGATGGAGGCTCACTGTTGTGGATTTGATGGTGTCTCTGTGTTTTGACGATGGTGTCTCCGTGTTTTGACGATGGTGTCTCTGTGTTTTGACGATGGTGTCTCCGTGTTTTGACGATGGTGTCTCTGTGTTTTGACGATGGTGTCTCCGTGTTTTGACGATGGTTTCTCTGTGTTTTACGATGGTGTCTCTGTGTTTTGACGATGGTGTCTCCGTGTTTTGACGATGGTGTCTCTGTGTTTTGACGATGGTGTCTCCGTGTTTGACGATGGTGTCTGTGTTTTGACGATGGTGTCTCCGTGTTTGACGATGGTGTCTCCGTGTTTGACGATGGTGTCTCTGTGTTTGACGATGGTGTCTCCAGTGTCCAGGACTACTTTGTGCGTACGGCCAACCAGAAGAAGGGCATGCTGGCCAGCAGCCACCTGGTCCTCCAGACCCCCGAGGGCACAAAGTACCAGGCGGCCCTCAAGTGGGGCCTCCCCGCCGTCACCGTGCGCTGGATCCTGGAGTCGGCCCGGATCGGCCAGCGGGCCCAAGAGGACCGCTACCTGGTGGACCGGACTCCATCGCCCGGTAGGGGGGGACAGAGGGGGAGACTTCCATACAGATTATGCTAAGAAATATTTAATACACAGTCTGTTCAATATTCCATATATATTGGGGGCAAACCATGAATATTTCATCGATCTGATGGATTGTGCCAAGTCTTTATCAATAGATAACCTATTAATGACATTACTAACTATAGAGTTAATAACTCAGTGTCCCTAGAGATACCTCCGCCACGCCAAAGAGTCCCCCTGGGTTCAGATTCCGATCTGTGCCAAAATCAAATCAGCTGTTCCTTGGCCCATAAGTTTTGTCACATTCTGTACATAACTTTGGGAGTTATCTTGCTGAAAGACAGACAGACAGGGTGAAAACATAACCTCAGGTCCATCTCTGGTGGAGGTGGTGATGAGTTGTTGCTGATATTCTATTATCTGTCTCTGTCCACACTGACCCTCCCTCCTTTGTTCCGATTGGCAGAAAGGGACGACGACAGCTTTGTGGGCGGCTCCCAGCGCCTGGCTCCGCCTCCCTCCTCTTCCGCTTTAGGCTCCGCCTCCCCGGAATTCTTGCTCCCGGGGCGCCAGAGCGGCAAGGCGGTCACCCCGCTGGACGTGGGCCGCTTCCGCTCCAAGGTGTTCCGCTCGGTGCTGGACCAGATGAAGCCCCCCGAGGAGGAGCCTCGGGGGGAGGAGTCTCAGACCCCGGAGGCGGGCAGGAGGCGAGGCCTTCAGAAAGAGCCCATCCTCCAGCTGGACACGCCCTCGCGCTTCCTCAGCCGAGACCAGCTCTTCAGACCTTCCTTCAACGTCAAGGTATCCCAGCCAGCGATGGACCACAGTACATTACATTACAGTACAGTACATTACATGAGGGAAGCTATTTATCTCCTGGTGGAAAGTGTGGTCAGCGAGGAAAAAGCCTCTAGATACAAAAAAGTCACATTCACCTGTTCATTCACCCATTTATACACACATTCATTCAACCATTCGTCCGCCTCCGGCGGTGTCAGCCAGCTGGTCAGGAGCAGTTAGGGTTAGGATGTCTTGCTCAGGGTCACCTCCCAGCCCAAGTGTAAAAACCTTTCATCTTTCACCAGAGGTGGCGCTGTAGCGTCGTGGACTGTGGATAGTCTTCTGAATTGAGCCGTGACATGCATACATGTGTGTCAACAATGTCCCCGTTCCTCTGTGTGTTTTGTGGCGGTGTCCACAGGACGCGCTGGGCGCCCTGGACACGCCCGGCGGGTGCAGGGTGGACCCGGGGCTGAGGACCGAGACCCCGCTGACGGACGTCATCAACCGCAACCTGAAGGTGGCGCTGGCCAACAGCGCCTACGACCCCGCTGACCTGCAGGCCCTCAGCGCCAGTCCTGAGCTCAGCAGGAGGCCGCAACCACAGGTACACACACACACACACACACACACACACACACACACACACACACACACACACACACACACACACACACACACACACACACACACACACACACACACACACACACACACACACACACACACACACACACACAGTAACACTGAACCAGTAATGAAGCTAAACTAGTGACTAAAGCGAGACATACAGGTGCTGAAGGTGAAGGTTCCACTGTGGTGGGTATCCCCAGATCCCGGAGGAGGTCCCGGAGGAGGTCCAGGAGGAGGCCCAGCGGGGTCTGCTGGCCGGGGTGGTGGTCTGTGTGGGGAAGAAGCTCAGTAAGATGCAAGGAGAGCTCAACACCATCGCCGCCTCGCTGGGGGCAGACTTCAGGTTAGTAGAACACTCCTCATGTCTCCTCACTAGACTTCAGGTTAGTAGAACACTCCTCATGTCTCCTCACTAGACTTCAGGTTAGTAGAACACTGCTCATGTCTCCTCACTAGACTCCAGGTTAGTAGAACACTCCTCGTGTCTCCTCACTAGACTTCAGGTTAGTAGAACACTCCTCGTGTCTCCTCACTAGACTCCAGGTTAGTAGAACACTCCTCGTGTCTCCTCACTAGACTTCAGGTTAGTAGAACACTCCTCGTGTCTCCTCACTAGACTCCAGGTTTGTAGAACCCTCCTCGTGAGACTCCAGGTCCATGACGCCCTCCCTGTGGTGTCTCCAGGTGGTCGTGTGATGACAGCGTGACCCACTACATCTACCAGGGCCGTGTGGGGGACAACACCAAGGAGCACCGGGCCGTGAAGGACCGGGGACTTCAGGTGGTGTCTCAACACTGGCTCCACGCGGTGGGTTACCCAGGATACAGTCACACAATATACAGTCACACAGTCACACAATATACAGTCACACAATATACAGTCACACAACATATACAGTCACACAGTCACACAATATGATGATTGATGATGACCATCATCCCTCCTCCAGTGTGCCGAGGAGCAGAAGCGGGTCCCAGAGTCCCTGTACCCCTTCACCTTTAACCCCAAGATGAGCCTGAACCTCAGCCAGGTGCCCAGCCACTCACAGAGGTCACCGCCGTTCACCCGCACGCAGCTCCGCGACCTCACAGTCACCCACGGCAACCAGGTGAGTGCCGATAGCCCCGCCCTCGTCCCCGTTGGGAGGTGACAGGTGGTAGGTACAGTTGGGTTGTTACCATGGACACGGACCACTCATCCCCTGTTCTCACCTGTCCACAGTCGGATCATAACACCACCCAAGAGGAGTCTACGTTCATATCCCGTTGTCAAGGCAACGGAGCGACTCGCCTAGAGGAGGAGGAGGAGGAGAAGGAGGCGCAGAACACGACGGAGACCAAAGGTCTGTCTGATTGGTTAAACTCTCAGCCAATCAGAAAGATTTAGTATTTTGTTTCATTTTAAAGTAGTCAAAGTTCAGTCCAACACTAAAGACGTTTAGACCCCAGGTGGACTAACACGGTGTCTCTCCAGACTTATCGGAGACCCTGGAGATGAGGGAGAGGCTCCAGAAGCAGCTCCAGGAGATCATGTCAGCCACCAAGCTGACGGCGGGGAGGAGGTCCTCGGCCTGCCTCGGCCGGCTGGGCTCCATGGGGTCCGACACGGGCCCCAATACCCCCGACGCCACGGGGCCCCGGGCCGCACGCAGCAGCAACCGCCGCACCCTGGAGTCCTTCAGGTGGGGACGGACGACACCTTTAACAACTAGAGTGATCACGCAGTCATACTCCTATGTTCGGTCCTCAGCTTCCTGTCCTCCCCTTTCTGTCCTCTACCTCCTGTTTTCTATTTCCGGCTCTCTACTTCCTGTCCGCTGTCCTCTGTCCCCCCCCCCCCTCAACTTAACGCCCTCTACTTCCTGGTTCTCCACTGTTCTACTCTACTAGTTCTATTCTGTCCTTCCTGTCCTCCATATTCTCATGATCTGATCCGCCCTCCTGTCCTGCAGGATGACCCGGGAGGCGGTTCTGGACATGAACACGGAGCCGTCTCAGAGCGAGCAGATCGTGTGGGACGACCCCACGGCCCGGGAGGAGCGGGCCAAGCTGGCCGATAACCTGCAGTGGCCCGGCAGCCCCTCACAGCACTCCGACCCGGTCCGCCCGCCCCAGAACCGGCCCTCCTTCAGGGACAGCCTCACCGACTCTGAGCTGGTGGAGATGGGTGAGTGGAGGAGGGTCCACCGACTGCTTCTTCTCTCTACAACCAATCACAGCATTTTTTTTCCCTAACCAATCCTGTGTTGGCTTCTTCTTTCCTTAGCCAACCACATCAAAGCCCTTCCTTCCTTCAACCAATCACATCTCACCCTTTTCTTCCTCCATCCAATCCGTTGATGTTCTTCCTCTGGGTCCACAGCGGCGTATGATGTCACCGACCAGCAGGTGATGACCCCTCTGGAGGAGGAGCCTAGCGATGACCTCCTGACCCCTAGGGCCCCCAGCATAGCCTTCCCCCTCGCCAAGCCCCTAGTGCCTCCAGAGCCACAGGTAGGAACACATCGACCAATCACAGGTACCCACCCAATCCCTCGGTCACACATGCGCAAACACACACATGCACACACACACATGCGTGCGCGCACACATGCACACACACGCAAACACACATGTGCACACACACGTGCATGCACACACACACACATGCGCACACACACACAGTGCTAATACGAAGCATGTAGCTGATGCTTTTATCGGAAGGTGACTTACAGGGCAGAGTTGAGATCAAATTTTGAATTCAGATCAAAGTTTTGCCAATTCAGTACCGAACTTATTGAGTTATCTTGCTAAGTGACGAAAGGGTGACCACATAACCTCTGTCCATCTTCAACGGTGGAGGTAATAAAGCAGAAGGCCGGATCCAGTCTTGTCAGATAATCCGAGGTGTCCCTCCCGCAGGAGGAGAGCGAGAAGGAGGAGGAGAAGCCGTCTCCCAGGTTCCAGCTGTCCTCCCTGAGTCCCCAGGAACGCATCGCCTACAGCCTGCTGATCGAGGAGCTCGGTACCCACTTCTCTCTCACTGGTCTGGGCCAACGGGGGGCCCTTTCCTTCACTTCACCTGGGTTCCCACCAAGCGTTACAGAGCTTCTGCTGTAACCTCCCACATTACTGACTTTAGAACAATATTGGATCAGATTCTGATCAATCAATCAAAACTCTTTCATTGTCCCTAAACCATAAAGGATGAATAAAGCGTGTATTGCCTAAGGAAGCGGTGACTGCAGTAGCTGTAGTCTCTTATGAAGAGCTTTGGTGTCGTTCAGGAAGTGATGGATGAGGCGTCAGGTGACCCCAGATTACCCAGAGTGCCTTCAGTCGAGGTCGTTCAGTACAGCTCTCTGCAGGCTTTGGTCCAAATTGTCTGCATATTCAGCTGTCCAGAGCTTCAGAAAGTAAATCCAAGAAAACAGAGTAATAACAATAGCAATTAATACATTATTTATGTTAGAATATTGTAGGTAGGGTAAACCCACAATGCTGTCATGCTACGTCCTTGTAATCCCATCTTCTTATTCATCCCTACATAGGTTCTAGTGTGTGTGGAGTTGTCCCTAGATATGTAATGTCATTGTGTGCCTGCAGGGGGCGTGGTGCTGGACACTCAGTCCTTTGACCACAGCTGCACCCACATCATCGTGGGCAACCCCCTGAGGAACGAGAAGTACCTGGCAGCCATGGCCGCCGGCAAGTGGATCCTTCACCGCTCCTACCTGGAGGCCTGCCGGGCCACGGGACACTTTATACAGGTACCTGACTCACTCCTGACTCTCACCTGACTCTCACCTGACTCTCTCCTGACTCTCACCTGACTCTCACCTGACTCACACCTGACTCTCTCCTGACTCACACCTGACTCTCTCCTGACTCTCTCCTGACTCTCACCTGACTCTCACCTGACTCTCACCTGACTCTCTCCTGACTCTCTCCTGACTCACCTGACTCTCACCTGACTCTCTCCTGACTCTCTCCTGACTCAACGTCCCAGGACCCCACGGTCCGCTACATGGGGTCTATGGATGTCAGATGATGACATGATGTGCATGTTGCATGTTCCAGTTTAGATGGACCGAAAACGATTGAGTTCTTTACATTCATCCTGTGTTGTGGACACTTGG
The DNA here is from genome assembly GCA_027704905.1 of Muraenolepis orangiensis. Taxonomy (NCBI): domain Eukaryota; kingdom Metazoa; phylum Chordata; class Actinopteri; order Gadiformes; family Muraenolepididae; genus Muraenolepis; species Muraenolepis orangiensis. The sequence continues at coordinate 16,303,034 of CM051020.1, read as the reverse complement.
ACTTGGTTCCAGTCTGTCCAACTCTGGAGGGGTCACTCCTCCTCTAAACAAGTCTGTGTTTGGGTAGTGTCCTCTAAACCAGTCTGTGTACTGGTAGTGTCCTCTAAACCAGTCTGTGTACTGGGAGTGTCCTCTAAACCAGTCTGTGTACTGGGAGTGTCCTCTAAACCAGTGTGTACTGGGAGTGTCCTCTAAACCAGTCTGTGTACTGGTAGTGTCCTCTAAACCAGTCTGTGTACTGGTAGTGTCCTCTAAACCAGTCTGTACTGGGAGTGTCCTCTAAACCAGTCTGTGTACTGGTAGTGTCCTCTAAACCAGTCTGTGTACTGGGAGTGTCCTCTAAACCAGTCTGTACTGGGAGTGTCCTCTAAACCAGTCTGTGTACTGGGAGTGTCCTCTAAACCAGTCTGTGTACTGGGAGTGTCCTCTAAACCAGTACTCTAAACCAGTCTGTGTACTGGTAAAGAGGGCCTTGTATGAATGTAATGTATGTACATTTATTATTTATTGATCACAGAACTGGTATAATACTAGAACTTCCAAGACACTAGAAGAGTTCTCTAAAGAGTTGTATTAATACTAGACCTTTCTTTCTTTCTTTTCTCCCCCCAACACTACCTCCCCTCCTCCCCCTCTGCCTCCCCCCCCCCTCCTCCTACGACCCCCCCCCAGGAGGAGGAGTACGAGTGGGGCAGTGCCTCCATCCTGGAGGCCCTGCCCTCCATCAGTCCCCCCAAGAAGAGGCTGGCGCTGGCTGCCAGGCGCTGGAGGACCACCCTGCAAGACCGGTCCACCCTGGAGGTACACACACACACACACACACACACACACACACACACACACACACACACACACACACACACACACACACACACACCACACACACACACACACACACACACACACACACACACACACACACACACACACAGAAAATACACACCCCTTGGCGTCAAATATTTATAATGTCAGCAGTGCTGTGAATCAAGATATCGGCTGGGTTTTTTTATATTGCAGAGATAACAAATATTATGTAATAATACAGACCATATATTGTATTGCTTTTAAAATCTCTATAATACAACCATGGAGTGATGCTCAGTTAGATGCTTTCTCTAATGGTAAACCCATTACTTACTGGTACCATAATCTAGTAGTAGTACCAGTCTGTGTACTGGGAGTGTCCTCTAAACCAGTCTGTGTACTGGTAGTGTCCTCTAAACCAGTCTGTGTACTGGGAGTGTCCTCTAAACCAGTCTGTGTACTGGGAGTGTCCTCTAAACCAGGCTGTGTACTGGGAGTGTCCTCTAAACCAGGCTGTGTGTACTGGGAGTGTCCTCTAAACCAGTCTGTGTACTGGGAGTGTCCTCTAAACCAGTCTGTGTACTGGGAGTGTCCTCTAAACCAGGCTGTGTACTGGGAGTGTCCTCTAAACCAGGCTGTGTGTACTGGGAGTGTCCTCTAAACCAGTCTGTGTACTGGGAGTGTCCTCTAAACCAGTCTGTGTACTGGGAGTGTCCTCTAAACCAGTCTGTGTACTGGGAGTGTCCTCTAAACCAGGCTGTGTACTGGGAGTGTCCTCTAAACCAGGCTGTGTGTACTGGGAGTGTCCTCTAAACCAGTCTGTGTACTGGGAGTGTCCTCTAAACCAGTCTGTGTACTGGGAGTGTCCTCTAAACCAGTCTGTGTACTGGTAGTGTCCTCTAAACCAGTCTGTGTACTGGTAGTGTCCTCTAAACCAGGCGGTTGTACTGGGAGTGTCCTCTAAACCAGTCTGTGTCCCCAGGGAGCGTTCAGCGGCTGGGTGGTGATCCTCAACATCGACCAGACCAGAGAGTCGGGCTTCAGGAGGCTGCTGCAGTCTGGAGGAGCGAAGGTGGGCCTCCCCTCCTCCAGTCCCTCATCACTGCTCTGTCTTCCTCATGTGAACTCTACCTGTATGGGGGGGGGGGGTTGCCATGGTATCACCTCTTGTTGCAGTGACCTGTGTTTTACCAGAGGTGGCGCTGCTTCTTCCAGTTTTTTTTCTCCATCAATACCATAAGTGCCTTATGGCTACAGTAACATTACTTAGAGGATGATATATTTTATATCTAATATAATAACCGCTGCATTCAGTGGATATTATGAAAAGTTCATAAAGGTCTAGATATCAATCTGGGTTATATAGTTAGATATAGTAGAGTTATATAGGTATAACTAGAGTTCTGGAGTAACAGAGTAAAGTTGTCCGTCCTCCAGGTGCTCCCGAGCCCGGCGCCCGCCTCCTACCAGGAGGCCACTCACCTGTTTGCTGACTTCAGCCGCCTGAAGCCAGGGGACTTCAGAGTGGACGTGACGGAGGCCTCCGCCCAGGGGGTCACCTGCGTCAAGCCGGAGTACATCGCTGACTACCTCATGCAGGTCAGACGTGTGTGTGTGTGTGTGTGTGTGTGTGTGTGTGTGTGTGTGTGTGTGTGTGTGTGTGTGTGTGTGTGTGTGTGTGTGTGTGTGTGTGTGTGTGTGTGTGTGTGTGTGTGTGTGTGTGTGTGTGTGTGTGTGTGTGTGTGTGTGTGTGTGTGTGTGTGTGTGTGTGTGTGTGTGGTAGGCTGAGACACTCAGGTTGTGGTGTCTGTGGTCTCTCCAGGAGCCCGCCCCCCCCATCCACCTGTACTTCCTGTCAGAGGTGTCCTCGGACACCGCCTCCACCCCGTCCCGGAAACGCAAAGTCTCGTCCAACACCTCCGCCCTGAAGAAGTCTCGTCTGCAGTGAGAGTCGCCCGCAGCACCAGCTGTATATAACAATGTAATATTATTTCTTGTACGAAAATAAAATGAATGAACTTGAAGTAAAAAATGGTTTTCGGTCGTTTTTGGTGTTTTTTGTTAAGTCTGAATCGACCTGTGCCTACGTCACGTGAAACTAGCTCACTGATTAGTGGAGCGAATGTGTCGAGTCACCCTTTGTAATTGGGTGTAGTTCTACACATTGGCCGCCGGGGGGCGGTGGAGGCTCACCGCATAGCGGGGCTCCAAATGGTTCACCAGTTAAGACACCGACATTTATAGTTAAACATGTATTAGTTATTCGATAATCAGAGAGACGATGTGCTTTATGTAACACACGGTTACGTGTACCGTTTAATTTATTCATTTTGTCCAATCAGGATCTGCTACCGATATGTTATTTTGTATTTGTAACTGTTTTAAGTGAATAATCCATGCAGACTTGCTTAACGTTGTTCTAGAAGGTGTAATTGTGTAATTGGTTTATCTACTAACTCAATCCCAGGATTGAGTCACTGCACGGTTAAGTTGACAACGGTTATAAGTGGTTTATAACCGTTAGAATACCACGGGATGGGAGTCCGGTGGGGACCGACCGGTCCAAGTGGCCCCCGGGGTTCGAACCTGCGACCCACAGGTGCCTCCTAGACGTTAGGCCTCCCCCAGTGCTGGGGTCAAAGTTCATGACTTGATGTGGTCGTAGCACGTTGTCTGTTATTACCCGATGTGTGTGATGTGTGGGTGTTCATCATGTCCTGAGTGGGAGGGCGGAGGACCACTCAGGACATGATGATCAGCCGTCACCACATTGATCCACTATGATGGGGTATCGGGGTCACCGAGAACCCCCCCCCCCCCGGTGTAGTACCCCCCCCCCCCCCCCCGCCCGGTGTGTCCCCGGGTCACCCCCCCCCCCTCTCCCCCTGTGTCCCCGGGTCACCCCCCCTCGGCTGACGGCTGCAGCAGCTCATTGATATTCCGTGGTCGTCATCCGGTGGGCGGCGCGCGGATCTGCGCGCGAGCCTCGCATCACGAACCCCTTCGTTAATTGCGGATCAACCGTTTTATTAACCCGCGGATACACCACCAGCACCAGACAGCCATTACACCGCCTTACCGACTGGCCATCTGTCTACAGCCTGGAGATTAGCAGGGGATGGGGGCGTAGTGCGGAGGAGAGGAGAGGGGGGAGGGAGGGAGGGAGGGGGGAGGCGCCGACACACTGCGCCGCCTCCCGGGGGACGCGGCTCGGTACAGTACAGTTGGTCCTTCATCGGAATTGTGTTCGGTTCCCTTTTCCCGACTCCGGGGTTCCTCTCGCGGTTGTTATCCCCGACTGGTCGACACCATGCGCGGCTCGGAGGGCGACGTGTGACCCGCGGCTTCAGACCCACGACCAGACCACGTGACAGCAGCTCGTCCAGCGGGTGAGTTGAGAGCCGCTGGTCCGTCTGACTCACCGCCGGTGAACGCGGTTAGAGGACGGCGTGCGTACGTGTGTGTGTGTGTGTGTGTGTGTGTGTGTGTGTGTGTGTGTGTGTGTGTGTGTGTGTGTGTGTGTGTGTGTGTGTGTGTGTGTGTGTGTGTGTGTGTGTGTGTGTGTGTGTGTGTGTGTGTGTGTGTGTGTGTGTGTGTGTGTGTGTGTGTGTGTGTGTGTGTGTGTGTGTGTGTGTGGTAGGCTGAGACACTCAGGTTGTTGTGTGTGTGTGTTGTACGTGTGTGTGTCTTGATGGTATGCTGAGACACTCAGTGTGTGTGTGTGTGTGTGTGTGTTGTACGTGTGTCATTACTGCTCATCATGGCGATTGACTAAAGGTGTTTTTTTACAAGTCATCCCCGGTCGTAACTTTTGACGGTTGGGTCGGTGCGACGCGTCGATGGATCGATCTCTACAGGGAGTCGCTTTAGGGCCGACAACCAACTTAACGACTGGTGATGGTGATGTGTCGGGATGAATGACGGCGCGTCTCCATCATCACCCCCTCATCATCATCACCCCCTCATCATCATCACCCCCCATCACCCAGGGAGCCTCATGGGTTCATTTGGGTAGGATTAGTTCTCTGCGTAAAGTTGCTGACCACAGCGGAACATCGGGTTTGCGCGTCGCCTCATTTCCATACCGGAGAACCACCCAAGGCTTTAGTTAGGAGTGGGTTGAGTGTGTGTGTTCAGTGTGTTGGGTGTGTTCAGTGGGTTGAGTGTGTGTGTTGAGTGTGTTCAGTGTGTTGAGTGTGTGTTCAGTGGGTTGAGTGTGTTCAGTGGGTTGAGTGTGTTCAGTGTGTTAGTGTGTGTTCAGTGTGTGTGTGTTCAGTGTGTTCAGTGTGTTCATTGTGAGTGTGTTCAGAGTGTGTTCAGTGTGTGTGTTCAGTGTGTGTGTTTAGTGTGTGTTCAGTGTGTGTGGTGTGTGTGTTGATTGTTCAGTGTGTGTGTGTTTGTGTTGAGTTGTTCAGTGTGTTGATCTAATGAATGAACCAATGGCCTGTACCACCTCTAGTCACCATCCAATTAAAACATAGAACCTAAGATATTATTATTATTAATAATAATAGTAATAATAATAATTATTATTATAATAATCTAATAATAATTCATTCAAAAAATGCACCTCAAAGTGCACCCACAATGCCTGCCTCCCTTTTTATTGCGTGTGTATATTTATATATTGTATATATATTATATATATATATATATATATATATATATATATATATATATATATATATATTTGACTATAAAAGTTCCTCTTTAGTGGGGAGCAGGGCTGCGGAGGTGAGGGTCACAGTAGATGTTCACCATGTGGAGAACAATGGAGGAGACTCTGAACACACTTAAGACCAACAAACACCTCTCTTCTCATTGGACCACGGGCGCTTTGCTTACGCCCACATGGCGGACGGTAAAGTGCATAGCAAGTGCGTGCACACACACACACACACACACACACATTGAACCTGCTCTCTGCTCTCTCTCCCCCTATTGTGGTCGGAATGTTGGTTGTGCGTTCTCCCCCGAAACCCCCGCGCTCCTTTGTTCCTCCCTCCCTCCCTCCCTCCCTCCCTCTCCTAAGGGGGAGGGAGTAGGAGGGGGGGGGGAGGTAGTGAGGGGGGGGGGGGGGAGAGAGGTAGTGAGGGGGAGGGAGAGAGGGGGGAGGTAGTGAGGGGGGGGGGGGGGAGAGAGGTAGTGAGGGGGAGGGTAATTGACATCTGTTGCTGACAGCTTCCTTCTGTGATGCGGAAGGAATGGGTCTTAGCGGACGTTTGTGCAAATAGGTTCAGAGCCGGTGAGTTTTAGAGGCTCGTGGGAGGAGCCGGTGTGTTTTAGAGGCTCGTGGGAGGAGCCAGTGTGTTTTAGAGGCTCGTGGGAGGAGCCGGTGTGTTTTAGAGGCTTGTGGGAGGAGCCGGTGAGTTTTAGAGGCTCGTGGGAGGAGCCGGTGTGTTTTAGAGGCTCGTGGGAGGAGCCGGTGTGTTTTAGAGGCTCGTGGGAGGAGCCAGTGTGTTTTAGAGGCTCGTGGGAGGAGCCGGTGTGTTTTAGAGGCTCGTGGGAGGAGCCGGTGTGTTTTAGAGGCTCGTGGGAGGAGCCGGTGTGTTTTAGAGGCTCGTGGGAGGAGCCGGTGTGTTTTAGAGGCTCGTGGGAGGAGCCGGTGTGTTTTAGAGGCTCGTGGGAGGAGCCGGTGTGTTTTAGAGGCTCGTGGGTTACCTGTTGATCTTTCTCCAAGGTTCCATGTCAGATTTAGTTGATTGTTCCTTTTTCGTATTCTAAGTTGTAATTCAGTTCTGATTCTGTTTGTCAATTTGATCCCTAAATGGCGAACATAAACAGATAAACATATTAGATTATTTCTCAGAATAGTTGTATTCTCAAACCATATCAACATAAAACATTTACAATTTATTCAGAGATCCGCAATTTATCAATTATTGATGAGTTTTGAGGGCTTAAGAACAATGCTTTAGTTGACCAATCACAGCTCTCGTCTCTGATGTGTGTGTGTGATTGGACGCCAGTGTTGGCCAATAGAACGGAAAGGTAATGTTGGAAAATGTGGCGCCGCCTTCGGGAAAAACCCTCAGATCACATCAACGTTCCCCCAGAACCCAGGGGCACCATGGGAGAGAGGAGGGGAGGAGAGGAGGAGAGGAGGGGAGGAGAGGAGGGGAGAGGAGAGGAGAGGAGAGGAGGGGAGGGGAGGGGAGGGGAGGAGAGAGGAGAGGTAAGGAGAGAGGAGAGGAGAGGAAAGGAGATGAGGGGAGGAGAGAGGAGAGGTAAGGAGAGAGAAGAGGAGAGGAGAGGGGAGGGGAGGAAAGCAGCTTTAAAGGGTCCTCTGAGATCTCTCTCTGCGGCCACGTAAGTCCCTCATGACTGGTGGAGACCGGTACAGATCCTTGTGCCTCCCCAGACTGACCTCCTCACCACCACCACCACCTCCTCTACCTCCACCCCCACCTCCACCACCGTCATCAACACCACCTGCTCAGCACAACTCCTCACCACCTCCACCACCACCACCACCAACACCACCTCCTCAGTGGGGATTAGGTGGGTGTAGCGGGGGTTAGGTGGGTCTAGCGTTGGTGTAGTGGGTGTAGCAGTGTTAGGTGGGTGTAGCGTTGGTGTAGTGGGTGTAGCAGTGTTAGGTGGGTGTAGCAGTGTTAGGTGGGTGTAGCGTTGGTGTAGTGGGTGTAGCAGTGTTAGGTGGGTGTAGCAGTGTTAGGTGGGTGTAGCAGTGTTAGGTGGGTGTAGCAGTGTTAGGTGGGTGTAGCGTTGGTGTAGTGGGTGTAGCAGTGTTAGGTGGGTGTAGCGTTGGTGTAGTGGGTGTAGCAGTGTTAGGTGGGTGTAGCAGTGTTAGGTGGGTGTAGCGTTGGTGTAGTGTGTGTAGCAGTGTTAGGTGGGTGTAGTGGGTGTAGCAGTGTTAGGTGGGTGGTGTTGGGTGTAGCAGTGTTAGGTGGGTGTAGCGTTGGTGTAGTGGGTGTAGCAGTGTTAGGTGGGTGTAGCAGTGTTAGGTGGGTGTAGCGTTGGTGTAGTGGGTGTAGCAGTGTTAGGTGGGTGTAGCGTTGGTGTAGTGGGTGTAGCAGTGTTAGGTGGGTGTAGCGTTGGTGTAGTGGGTGTAGCAGTGTTAGGTGGGTGTAGCGTTGGTGTAGTGGGTGTAGCAGTGTTAGGTGGGTGTAGCAGTGTTAGGTGGGTGTAGCGTTGGTGTAGTGTGTGTAGCAGTGTTAGGTGGGTGTAGCGTTGGTGTAGTGGGTGTAGCAGTGTTAGGTGGGTGGTGTTGGGTGTAGCAGTGTTAGGTGGGTGTAGCGTTGGTGTAGTGGGTGTAGCAGTGTTAGGTGGGTGTAGCGTTGGTGTAGTGGGTGTAGCAGTGTTAGGTGGGTGTAGCGTTGGTGTAGTGGGTGTAGCAGGGTTAGGTGGGTGGTGTTGGGTAGCTGTGTAATTAAATGGTTACAATACACAATCAATATGTTCTGAAGTGGTCTTGATTGAACCACACGCTGGGGTTTATTATGGGGTATATTAATACCTCTGAGGTGAACAGTGTAGTGGTAGTAGTAGTGGAGGGACCGGGGTAAGAGATGAGAGCTGGTGGGAGGGCCCCGGGATAAGAGATGAGAGCTGGTCAGAGGGCCCCGGGATAAGAGATGAGAGCTGGTCAGAGGGCCTCGGGATAAGAGATGAGAGCTGGTCAGAGGGCCCCGGGATAAGAGATGAGAGCTGGTCAGAGGGCACCGGGGTAAGAGATGAGAGCTGGTGGGAGGGCCCCGGGATAAGAGATTAGAGCTGGTCGGAGGGCCCCGGGATAAGAGATGAGAGCTGGTGGGAGGGCCCCGGGATAAGAGATGAGAGCTGGTCAGAGGGCCCCGGGATAAGAGATGAGAGCTGGTCAGAGGGCCTCGGGATAAGAGATGAGAGCTGGTCAGAGGGCCCCGGGATAAGAGATGAGAGCTGGTCAGAGGGCACCGGGGTAAGAGATGAGAGCTGGTGGGAGGGCCCCGGGATAAGAGATTAGAGCTGGTCGGAGGGCCCCGGGATAAGAGATGAGAGCTGGTGGGAGGGCCCCGGGATAAGAGATGAGAGCTGGTGGGAGGGCCCCGGGATAAGAGATGAGAGCTGGTGGGAGGGCCTCGGGGTAAGAGATGAGAGCTGGTCAGAGGGCCCCGGGATAAGAGATGAGAGCTGGTGGGAGGGCCCCGGGATAAGAGATGAGAGCTGGTCAGAGGGCCCCGGGATAAGAGATGAGAGCTGGTGGGAGGGCCCTGGGATAAGAGATGAGAGCTGGTGGGAGGGCCCCGGGATAAGAGATGAGAGCTGGTCAGAGGGCCCCGGGATAAGAGATGAGAGCTGGTGGGAGGGCCCCGGGATAAGAGATGAGAGCTGGTCAGAGGGCCCCGGGATAAGAGATGAGAGCTGGTGGGAGGGCCCCGGGATAAGAGATGAGAGCTGGTCAGAGGGCCCCGGGATAAGAGATGAGAGCTGGTCAGAGGGCCTCGGGATAAGAGATGAGAGCTGGTCAGAGGGCCCCGGGATAAGAGATGAGAGCTGGTCAGAGGGCACCGGGGTAAGAGATGAGAGCTGGTGGGAGGGCCCCGGGATAAGAGATTAGAGCTGGTCGGAGGGCCCCGGGATAAGAGATGAGAGCTGGTGGGAGGGCCCCGGGATAAGAGATGAGAGCTGGTCAGAGGGCCCCGGGATAAGAGATGAGAGCTGGTCAGAGGGCCTCGGGATAAGAGATGAGAGCTGGTCAGAGGGCCCCGGGATAAGAGATGAGAGCTGGTCAGAGGGCACCGGGGTAAGAGATGAGAGCTGGTGGGAGGGCCCCGGGATAAGAGATTAGAGCTGGTCGGAGGGCCCCGGGATAAGAGATGAGAGCTGGTGGGAGGGCCCCGGGATAAGAGATGAGAGCTGGTGGGAGGGCCCCGGGATAAGAGATGAGAGCTGGTGGGAGGGCCTCGGGGTAAGAGATGAGAGCTGGTCAGAGGGCCCCGGGATAAGAGATGAGAGCTGGTGGGAGGGCCCCGGGATAAGAGATGAGAGCTGGTCAGAGGGCCCCGGGATAAGAGATGAGAGCTGGTGGGAGGGCCCTGGGATAAGAGATGAGAGCTGGTGGGAGGGCCCCGGGATAAGAGATGAGAGCTGGTCAGAGGGCCCCGGGATAAGAGATGAGAGCTGGTGGGAGGGCCCCGGGATAAGAGATGAGAGCTGGTCAGAGGGCCCCGGGATAAGAGATGAGAGCTGGTGGGAGGGCCCCGGGATAAGAGATGAGAGCTGGTCAGAGGGCCCCGGGATAAGAGATGAGAGCTGGTCAGAGGGCCTCGGGATAAGAGATGAGAGCTGGTCAGAGGGCCCCGGGATAAGAGATGAGAGCTGGTCAGAGGGCACCGGGGTAAGAGATGAGAGCTGGTGGGAGGGCCCCGGGATAAGAGATTAGAGCTGGTCGGAGGGCCCCGGGATAAGAGATGAGAGCTGGTGGGAGGGCCCCGGGATAAGAGATGAGAGCTGGTCAGAGGGCCCCGGGATAAGAGATGAGAGCTGGTCAGAGGGCCTCGGGATAAGAGATGAGAGCTGGTCAGAGGGCCCCGGGATAAGAGATGAGAGCTGGTCAGAGGGCACCGGGGTAAGAGATGAGAGCTGGTGGGAGGGCCCCGGGATAAGAGATTAGAGCTGGTCGGAGGGCCCCGGGATAAGAGATGAGAGCTGGTGGGAGGGCCCCGGGATAAGAGATGAGAGCTGGTGGGAGGGCCCCGGGATAAGAGATGAGAGCTGGTGGGAGGGCCTCGGGGTAAGAGATGAGAGCTGGTCAGAGGGCCCCGGGATAAGAGATGAGAGCTGGTGGGAGGGCCCCGGGATAAGAGATGAGAGCTGGTCAGAGGGCCCCGGGATAAGAGATGAGAGCTGGTGGGAGGGCCCTGGGATAAGAGATGAGAGCTGGTGGGAGGGCCCTGGGATAAGAGATGAGAGCTGGTCAGAGGGCCCCGGGATAAGAGATGAGAGCTGGTGGGAGGGCCCCGGGATAAGAGATGAGAGCTGGTGGGAGGGCCCCGGGGTAAGAGATGAGAGCTGGTGGGAGGGCCCCGGGGTAAGAGATGAGAGCTGGTGGGAGGGCCCCGGGGTAAGAGATGAGAGCTGGTGGGAGGGCCCCGGGGTAAGAGATGAGAGCTGGTGGGAGGGCCCCGGGGTTTAGAGGAGGGGAATTCCTCACATTCCTGGGAGCCGGCCATGCCCGTCTGACCCCTGGAAGGGTTCTGGTTCCTGGAGAACAATGGACTCTAGTGGATAATAAAGTCAATAATCATTGTGGTAGAACAGTACTTTGGTATGGGAGTGTACGGAGAGGCAAGTACTCAAGATGTTTAATGAGTTCAAGTATACAAAGTATTAATTCAACATTATGATCAACTGTCTCTAAAAGTGTAGTATCATTGAGGCTGATCAAGACCAGATAGTAGGAAATGGCAGTTAAACAGCAGGTGTACAGTAAATAATATATATATATATATTTATATATTTATATACTGTATATATATATATAGATTTATATTTGGTATGTATTTATACCTCCAGCTTGTAAACAAACACAGAGGTGATTATTGTGGGACTGTAACCTGCTTATTTCATCTCACCCCGGGGTCGTCCGGGGGTGAGTGATCCCTCCTGTGATAAGTGATGTTCAGAGGTTAGCCCCCAAACACCTGCCCCACCACCCCTCACACACACGCACACGCACGCACGCACACACACATGCACGCGCACGCACGCACGCACACGCACGCACACAAGCACACAAACGCACATACACGCACGCACATACACGCACACACAAGCACACGCACATACACAAGCACGCACATACTTGAATGTGAAAACTATTTTGTAATCATTTTATTAGGGGACCACTGCTGTGGAAAGTTAAATGGAAAATGAAATTATTTTAAAATGAATTATTTTCCATGGATCCATTAGTATGGTCTAGATCAATTAGTATGATCTAACACAGTGATCCATTAGTTTGGTTTAACACAGTGATCCATTAGTATGGTCTGGATCCATTAGTATGGTCTGACACAGTGATCCATTAGTTTGGTCTGGATCAATTAATATGGTCTGGATCAATTAATATGGTCTAGATCCATTAGTATGGTCTAACACAGGGATCCATTAGTATGGTCTGGATCCATTAGTATGGTCTGACACAGTGATCCATTAGTTTGGTCTGGATCCATTTGTTTGGTCTGACACAGTGATCCATTAGTTTGGTCTGGATCCATTAGTTTGGTCTGGATCCATTAGGATGGTCTAACACAGTGATCCATTAGTTTGGTCTGGGTCCATTAGGATGGTCTAACACAGTGATCCATTAGTTTGGTCTGGATCCATTAGTATGGTCTAACACACTGGTTCAAATGGCACTTAGATGTATTTCTTCAACTCATTTTTATTATACACATTTATACATGTTTATATTTACATACTTCCTTAGTATTAACAATTGACATTCTGAAACAGAGACAAGAGACACAGATATTTGTTGAGCTAAAATACACTCTTAGTTAGTGTGTACATATTGTTAATACGTATTTTTAGATACAATGTTCTTACAAGTAAAACATTTACTAAAGATTGAATGAAGTGAAGTGACCCGCAAACACTTATCTGGTGACCCCAAAGGGGAACCCGACCCCCGAGTTGAGAACCACTAATGGGATTATGGGTTTGGGGCATGTCCCCAGCCTGATGGTCATGTGACAAGGGGGGGGGTCGATTATTATTATGGGATGTGATGCCTGAGGATTAGCATACAGGGGCTGTAGTGGTCTGATGGGTCCTAGAGACGGTTTACCAAGCCTGTTGAGGTCTGGGTTTGATTCTCCAGTACTTCACAACAGAAGGGGGGCGGTGTGTGTGTGTGTGTGTGTGTGTGTGTGTGTGTGTGTGTGTGTGTGTGTGTGTGTGTGTGTGTGTGTGTGTGTGTGTGTGTGTGTGTGTGTGTGTGTGTGTGTGTGTGTGTGTGTGTGTGTGTGTGTGTGTGTGTGTGTGTGTGTGTGTGTGTGTGTGTGTGTGTGTTGAAAGCCTTGATTGAGGTGAATGGATGGACTCTTGTTTCCGTAGCAACTTCCTTCAGACGTATCCTGGTCCCTTTTCTTCCTCCTCCTCCTCCTCCTCCTCCTCCTCCTCCTCCTCCTCCTCGTCTGGTGAATTCTTAGCCTGTGGACTTTGTTAAAATTCCTTAGTTAAACTGTGTGCTTTAGTAGTTGGAC
>CM051020.1:16277521-16287521 GCA_027704905.1 Muraenolepis orangiensis | reverse complement strand
GACGCCTTGATGTGAGACGTCTGGGTGATGTTAGCGGTTATCACAACTACTACTACTACACGCATGCACACACACACACACACACACACACACACACACACACACACACCACACACACACACACACACCACACACCACACCACACACACACACTCTCACACTCACACTCACTCACTCTCTTCCACACACACTCACTCACGTCACTTTGTGGACTGAGGTCACTTCACGTCCGTTTTAAAATCACACCTGATTGGTTGTGCCTTTTAGGCGGGAAACCATGTGACCTGAGGTAACCTCGTGACACACCTCCACCTTTCTCCATGAGCCCCCACCCCTTCTTGGAGGTGACGAGGTGTTCAATCAGCCGGGTTAGTGAGTCCTGACCCAGCGCTCCTCCAGGAGCCTGCTCCGGGCTACAGAGGAAGGTTCTGGAGACGGACGGACCTCGTGTTATGGTGATCAGTTCCATCCCCAATGTCTGCAACCTAACCTGTAGGAATCCTTCAGCTAGATGCCCTCTGACCCCTACCTGCTCCTGATTGACCCCTAACCCCTACCTGCTCCTAAATTACCTCTGACCCCTACCTGCTCCTTAATGACCTCTGACCCCTACCTTCTCCTTACTGACCCCTAACCCCTACCTGCTCCTTAATGACCTCTGACCCCTACCTGCTCCTTAATGACCTCTGACCCCTACCTGCACCTTAATGACCTCTAACCCCTACCTGCTCCTTAATGACCTCTAACCCCTACCTGCTCTTTAATGACCCCTAACCCTACCTGCTCCTAAATTACCTCTAACCCCTACCTGCTCCTGATTGACCACTAACCCCTACCTGCTCCTTAATGACCTCTGACCCCTACCTGCTCCTTACTGACCCCTAACCCCTACCTGCGTAAAAGTGATTCTTGTGTGTGTTCATTTCTATACAAGTGGAAGCAGGAGTAGATGGGCGGAGCTTAGAGAACAATATACCCCCACTACGCTCTCTCTCTCTCTCTCTCTGTCTCTGTCTCTGTCTCTGTCTCTCTCTCTCTCTCTCTCTCTCTCTCTCTCTCTGTGTCTCTGTCTCTGTGTTACTTTCTGCCCCCTTCTGTCATCCCAGTTGGGCTTGTGCAGCGCTTGCTCTCAGGAAAACACCACACAATATCTCCCCCCCCTCCTCTCTTCCTCCCCCCCTCCCTCTCTTCCTGTGATTGTTACCAGACCACAGGCCCCATAAGATGTATTTCAAAATGTGTCAAAAGTAAAAGTGTCCTATGTGTGTGTATTCCTAGGTGTGTGTGTGTGTATTCCTGTTTGTGTGTCTATTCCTGTGGGCGTGTGTGTGTGTGTGTGTACTCCTGTGTGTGTGTATTCCTGTGTGTGTGTGTGTATTCATGTGTGTATATGCATCCCAGTGTACGTATGTATGTATCACTGTACGTGTGTGTGTATTCCTGTGTGTGTGTGTGTGTGTGTATTCCTGTGTGTGTGTGTATTACTATGTGTGTGTGTGTGGGTATGTGTGTGTGTGTGTGTGGGGGGGGGGGTATGTGTGTGTGTATTCCTGTGTTTGTATGTGTGTATGTGTGTGTGTGTGTGTGTATTCCTTTGTGTGTGTGTGTGTGTGTATTCCTTTGTGTGTGTGTGTGTATTCCTGTGTGTGTGTATTACTGTGTGTGTGTGTCTGTGTGTTTGTGTATATGTGTGTGTATTCCTGTGTGTGTGTGTGTGTATTCCTGTGTGTGTGTGTGTGTATTCGTGTGTGTGTGTGTGTGTGTGTGTGTGTGTGTGTGTGTATTCCTGTGTGTGTGTATTACTGTGTGTGTGTGTGTGTGTGTGTGTTTTCCTGTGTGTGTGTGTGTGTGTGTGTGTGTGTGTATTCCTGTGTGTGCGTGTCAACAGGACGTGTGGTTGTTTCCTGGTGATGTAGGAACTCTTTTGTTGTAACATGGAGGACATTCTGCTGCTGCGTCCACTTCCTCACATTCCTCCGCCGACTTCCTGTCTGCTCCCAGAGAGGGATGGATTGCAAGCCTGTGATTGGACGATGAGGCTCCACACATCTCTCCGGCCTCGTTGTTGTTCACGGTGGAGGATAGCGGAGGATATCCTTTAATCGCCACGGCAACGACGACTTGTAACCAACCGCCGCGTCCGCTGGCGTGTGAAGCGGCGTGCGACTTTGAGTCTCTGTCTTTGGTCTTCTGGCCGTTAGCCGCTAGTCACAACCTGAGTGGAGAGGACCAGGCTGGGTGTGTGGGTGGGTTTGGGTGTGTGTGTCGGTGTAGGTGTGTGTGTGGGTGGGTGAGTGGGGGTGTGGGTGGGTGGGTGGTGTGTGTGTGTGTGTGTGGGTGGGTGGGTGGGTGGGTGTGTGTGGTGTGTGTGTGGGTGGGTGGTGTGGGTGGGTGGGTGTGTGGTGTGGTGTGTCTGGTGTGTGGGTGTGTGTGTCGGTGTAGGTGTGTGTGTTTCGTGTGGTGTGTGGTGTGTCGGTGTAGATGTGTGTGTGGTGTGGGTGGTGTGTGGGGGTGTTTAGGTGTGTGTGTGTGTGGTGTGGTGTGGGGGTGTGTCGGTGTAGATGTGTGTGTGTGTGGTGTGTGTCGGTGTAGGTGTGTGGTGTGTGTGTGTGGGTGTGTAAGTGTGTGTGGTGGGTGGGTGTGGATGTGTGTGTCAGTGGGTGTGTGGTGTGTAAGGGTATGTGTTCGTGTGGGTGTGGGTGTGTGTGTGTGTGGTGTGGGGGTGTGTCGGTGTAGATGTGTGTGTGGTGTGTGGGTGTGTAGGTGTGTGGTGTGTGTGTGGGTGTGTGTGTGTCAGTGGTTGTGTGGGTGTGTGTGTGTTGGTGTGTGTTGGTGTAGGTGTGTGGTGTGGTGTGTAGTAGGTGTGTGGTGTGGGTGTGTGGTGTGTAGTAGGTGTGTGGTGTGTAGTAGGTGTGTGTCGGTGGTTGTGTGGGTGTGTGGTGTGTGAGGGTATGTGTTTGTGTGGGTGTGTGTGTGTGTGGTGTGTTGGTGTGTAGGTGTGTGTGTGGGTGGTTGTGTGGGTGTGTGGTGTGTAGTAGGTGTGTGGTGTGTAGGTGTGTGTGTGTGTGGGTGGTTGTGTGTGTGTGTGTGTAGTAGGTGTGTGGTGTGTGTGTGTGTGGGTGGGTGGGTGGGTGTGTAGTAGGTGTGTGGGTGTTACAGGTGTGGGTGTGTGTGTGTGGGGGTCGTCTTTATCAGCTACACAGAAACCCCCCAGCTAGCTGCTGGGGTTTTTTCCTAGCTGCTAGCTGCTAACTGCTAGCTGCTAGGTTTTCACCTTATATGTTATTTAGACAAAGCGAAGAGAAAGAGGTGACAGGTTCACTGTTAGCTCACTTTCAAACCCCTGTGGTTTTCCTGATATCTCCTTAGCGTTACAGGAAGTTAATTGACTTCTCCACTTGTGGTCTGATCTCAACAGTTTATGGTTTTCACCATCGTCCTTCTCTATCACCTGTCTCACCTGTCTCACCTGGCTCACCTGTCTCACCTGTCTCACCTGGCTCACCTGTCTCACCTGTATCACCTGTCTCACCTGGATCACCTGTCTCACCTGGCTCACCTGTCTCACCTGGCTCACCTGTCTCACCTGTATCACCTGTCTCACCTGTCTCACCTGGCTCACCTGTCTCACCTGTATCACCTGTCTCACCTGGATCACCTGTCTCACCTGTCTCACCTGTCTCACCTGGATCACCTGGATCACCTGGCCGGCCTTCCAACGTGATACAGCGCTAGACGGGTGGATCAAACCGCTGCCTGACATCGCCTGGAGAAGTCACCTTGGAAACGGCTGTGTGACTCTCGTGGGTTGGCGTCCGCGGGGACGTTTGTCTCCACGGTTCTGGAGACGTGTCACATCCTGTCGGCTCCCAGGAGACACTAACAACCTTCTGCTCCAACGAGATTCAAGATATATTTTATTGCCATATGCGAGTACAATGGAATGCTTACTTAACACTATATATCTAAGAAGGGTCTCAGAACACTACTTTATAAATGACTAAAGTAGTGTTCTAAGACCCTCCTTCGAACATGACTTTAGTCATTGATAAAGTCAACTAAACAACAGCAGTTCCCTCCCTCCCCTTTCTGGGCTCTAAGCGGCTCTCCGTTTTCATCCTGAACCTTGGACCGACTCCTCAGGAGACCAGCCTCCCTCTCCTCTCTGTGTCACCATGACAACCGCCACATTCCACCAATCAAAAGCAAAGCGTGCAACATGCCGTGATGGATGAGGTCAGAGAGCAAGGAAAAAAAAGGTCGTCCCTCGAGGATTCAGATTAGCGTTAGCTCCGGTTTAGCGCACCGGAGGCTAGCTCGTTATGGGCGGCTTAAGGAGCGTTGAGCCACATGCTGGTGGATGTGTCCTCGCTGCGGAGAGGCTAGCCTGAACGCAACGTCTATGACCCCGCTTCTGGGGCTGACCCGGGGCAGTAGAGGCTCCCGGGTCCTCTGAGGTCCTAAAGGTGGACGCGACTTTTCATCTGAACTATACATATAGATCTATCCATGATGATGAGTTATCTGAGCATTGTCTCTGAGTGAATCTAGAGGGCCCTCAGAAGAACACTCCTCCGTCACACCAGAAAGTCTCCTGGATCTGGATCCAGACCAGATCCAGATCCAGATGTACACCAAAATCCAATCAACTGTCAACTTGGCCCATAAGTAATCTATCCACCAAGTTTCATCCAATTCCATACATAATTTAGTTATCTTTCCACACACACATTTATTTATAGACACACACACACACACATACAAAATGCGGTCACATTGTACGCTCACATTCAATTGATTTAAGACGTCAGACGGCCGCCCATCAGACATGGCTCACCAGACACCTGGAGAGACTATAAGTAGTCCACAGCGTGTTGGGATCGATAAGACGCCACTGAGGGGGGGGGGGGGGGCAGGTCGGCTCAGGACGTTTTGATAAGCGGACCGGGTCACCTGGGTAAACCGGTCAGAACCGGATGGAGCGGGACCGCCATGTTTCCTGAGGTTGTGGAGACAGGGAGTGGGGGGACCACCCTACTGAACACCACCACCACTACTAACACCACCACTACACACCACCACCTACTACAACCACCACCACTACACCACCACCACTACTACAACCACCACTACTACAACCACCACCACTACAACCACCACTACTACAACCACCACCACTACTACACCACCACCACTACTACAACCACCACCACTACAACCACCACCACTACACCACCACTACTACAACCACCACCACTACAACCACCACCACTACAACCACCACTACTACAACCACCACTACTACAACCACCACCACTACACCACCACTACTACAACCACCACTACTACACCACCACCACTACTACACACCACCACTACTACAACCACCACCACTACAACCACCACTACTACAACCACCTACTACAACCACCACTACTACACACCACCACTACTACAACCACCACTACTACAACCACCACCTACTACAACCACCACCACTACACCACCACCACTACTACAACACCACCACCACTACTACACCACCACCACTACTACAACCACCACTACTACAACCACCACTACTACAACACCACCACCACTACTACACCACCACCACTACTACAACCACCACTACTACAACCACCACCTACTACAACCACCACCACTACTACCACCACCACTACTACAACCACCACTACTACAACCACCACCACTACTACACACCACCACTACTACAACCACCACTACTACAACCACCACCACTACTACAACCACCACTACTACAACCACCACCACTACTAACACCACCACCACTACTAACCACCACTACTACAACCACCACCACTACAACCACCACCACTACTACACCACCACCACTACTACACCACCACCACTACTAACACCACCACCACTACTAACACCACTACTACTAACACACCACCACTACTAACACCACCACCACTACTACCACCACTACTACTACACCACCACTACTAACACCACCACCTACTGACACCACCACCACTACTTAACACCACCACCCTACTTACCACCACCACCACTACTTAACACCACCACCCTACTTAACACCACCACCCTACTTAACACCACCACCCTACTGAACACCACCACCACTACTTAACACCACCACCCTACTTACCACCACCACCACTACTTAACACCACCACCCTACTTAACACCACCACCCTACTTAACACCACCACCCTACTTACCACCACCACCACTACTTAACACCACCACCCTACTGAACACCACCACCACTACTTAACACCACCACCCTACTTACCACCACCACCACTACTTAACACCACCACCCTACTTAACACCACCACCACCACTACTTACCACCACCTCCACCCCAACCAATACCACCATCAGCACTACTTACCACCACCACTATGACCACCATCACCTCTACCACCACCACCATCACCTCCACCACCACCACCATCACCTCCACCACCACCACCACCACAAACAACCACCACCACCATCACCTCCACCACCACTATGACCACCACCACCACTATGACCTCCACCACCACTACTTACCACCACCACCACTACATACCACCACATCCACCACTTCTAACACCACCACCACCTCCACCATTTCGTTTTCGAGTGTCCTTCTTATTTTGAGGACCGAGCGGACCGAGGCTTTTCTGGATGTCCTTATGAACAGCCTCTAATATGATGTGCTATTAGTGTTGCCATGGTGACTCCATGGCCTGGGTTTTCCTTCGTGTGTGTGTGTGTGTGTGTGTGTGTGTGTGTGTGTGTGTGTGTGTGTGTGTGTGTGTGTGTGTGTGTGTGTGTGTGTGTGTGTGTGTGTGTGTGTGTGTGTGTGTGTGTGTGTGTGTGTGTGTGTGTGTGTGTGTGTGTGTGTGTGTGTGTGTGTGTGTGTGTGATGGAGTCCTGAACTCCAAGCCAACAGGTAGCCTCTCTCTGATCTCCCGTCTCTGTTCTCCAGGCGTTACGTGGAGCCGCCATCACAGACCCTTTTGGGACCTTCTAGAATCTTTGGAAACAATCATGGTCGTCCCCCCCCCCCCCCTCAATAACCAATATGGCCACAAGGTGAATGAGGTCTTAGTTTAGGCGTGTCTGTTTGAGAGGAAGTGAAAGTGTGAAAATAAATTTGTGTATGATTTTTGTTGGTGTGATTTGTGATTTGTTGGATTTATAAATGAGGAAACAAATCAACATTTCCATGTGTTGTTCAGAAGAGTTATCCTCTTATAAACCTCCAGCGTAACCGTTGGCAACCGCCTCCTGCTTAGCGGTGACAGGACCTGTCATGTTGCATTATGGGATACCTGAGCTGTGACTCAGCTACTCTGCTGGAGGTCTGCTGAGACTGGTCAATCATACTGTTATGTTACTAACCACACAGATACACACACACACAATCATACACACACAGGTACACCGATACACACACACACACTCATACACACACAGGTACACAGATACACACACACATACACACACACACACTCATACACACACACACACAGGTACACAGATACACAAAAACATACACACACACACACACACACACACAGATACACACACTCACACACACACAGGTACACAGATACACACACACAGGTACACAGATACACACGCACAGGTACACAGATACACACAAACACACACACACACACACACTCATACACAGATACACACAAACATACAAACACACACACATACACAGGTACACAGATACACAAAAACATACACACTCACACACACACACACACTAATACACACAGATACACACAAACACATACACAGGTACACAGATACACACACACACACACACACTCATACACAGGTACACACACACTCATACACAGGTACACAGGTACACAGATACACACACACACACAGATACACACCAACATACACACACACACCACCTTCATCCACCCTGTTCCTCTTTGTATAACCACAGAATGTCTGCTGGTGTTTCCGTTAATATGATTATTAAAGGAGCAGAACGACCCTCTCTCTCTCTCTCTCTCTCTCTCTCTCTCTCTCTCTCTCTCTCCTCTCTCTCTCTCTCTCTCTCTCTCTCTCTCTCTCTCTCTCTCTCTCTCTCTCTCTCTCTCTCTCTCTCTCTCTCTCTCTGCTCAGTCTTCCCACCTGCTATACTCTCTGTTCAATGTTTAATTTTGGCTAACTTTAGAGGACGCCCACTCCGTCACAGGCCCCGCCCACTTGACGTCAGCACCCAGTCCGCTGACGGCAGGTAACCACGGGCAACAGTGACCAATGACCATGCTTCCTGGAAGTACAATCAGATTCCGTCTCCGATGTTCCGATTATTCGAGGGCCGATGATGTAACTGGTTCTAATTGGCCGGCGGTGACCTGGTGGTGTCCTGTGATTGGCTGCGGGGGTAATGAGGAGACAGGTTGATGCTAGCTGTTAGCATGTTGACCTAATCACGGCCCGTCACCCTGAAACATGAGCAGCCTCCCAATCTGAGGCTACCTGACCCGGACGATACTGTTACATTCACTTTCTCTCTGTCTCTCTACCTCTCTCTACCTCTACCTCTCTTGCACTCTCTCCCTAGCTCTCTCTCTCTCTCTCTCTCTCTCTCTCTCTCTCTCTCTCTCTCTCTCTCTCTCTCTCTCTCTTCCCGTTTCCGTTTTTAGTTTAGACCTGTTGTTCACATAATCAAGTCAAGTCAATACAATCCTTCTCTCTCCCTCTCCCTCTCCCTCCCGCTCCCTCTCTCTCTCTCTCTCTCTCTCTCTCTCTCTCTCTCTCTCTCTCTCTCTCTCTCTCTCTCTCTCTCTCTCTCTCTCTCTCTCTCTCCCTCCCCCCTCCTCTCTCTGTCTCCCCCCTCCAGAGAACCATGAGCACTGTGGAGCAGCAGACGGACCACAGGATACCATGAAGTCGAGCCCACAGGACCTGAGCTCCTCTCTGTTGAGTGAGTACCGCATCCCTCATCACGCCACCCTGAGGTAGCCGCCTCCCAAGAGAGAGAGAGAGACAGAGAGAGAGAGAGAGAGAGAGAGAGAGAGAGAGAGAGAGAGAGAGAGAGAGAGAGAGAGAGAGAGAGAGAGAGAGAGAGAGAGAGAGAGAGAGAGAGAGAGAGGAGAGAGAGAGAGAGAGAGAGAGAGAGAGAGAGAGAGGAGAGAGAGAGAGAGAGAGCAGAGAGAGAGAGCCAGAGAGAGAGAGAGACCGAGAGGGCCAGAGAGAGATAGATAGAGACAGAGAGGGCCAGAGAGAGATAGATAGAGACAGAGAGGGCCAGAGAGAGCCAGAGAGAGACGGAGAGAGACGAGAGGGCCAGAGAGAGACCGAGAGAGACCAAGAAAGAGACCGAGAGAGACCAAGAGAGAGACAGAGAGACAGAGAGAGACCGAGAGGGCCAGAGAGAGAGAGACAGAGAGAGCCATAGGAAGCTACACCTTGAGGGAGCAGTGCTCAGGTAACAGTACGATAAGTTGTCTCCCTTGATTTGACACAATAAGTTCACCTAACAGAGACAGTACCTGTCAGTCTGGTCTTTCCTGTGATTGGTCTCGTTAGTTAGAGTCGCTCCCAATCAGAATATTGATCCCAGCTCAAGCCCCTGACAACACAGCGTCAAGGGGCTCGATGGACATGCCTTGCTCAAGAGAACTTTAGCCATTTTGATTCCCAGGTCGTCGGACTCAAAGGTAACACATCTCACCTGCCATGTGTGATGTATGCTGTGGACGAACGTCATGAGGATCAAGCTATCACTCCCCTCCCCCACCCCTGCAAATGTCCCCAGGAGACCCCTTCTGGCCCGGGGACCACAGGTTGAGAACCATCTTAACTTAGCTTGAGGTTATTCCCATATGAAGGTTATTCCGATCCAACGGTTATCTGGCGGTATACGTGGCAATGGTTCTGTGTTTTCCTACGCCCCGTAGTGGCTGCTTCCTGTTAAATGTTTCTACTTCCTGTGGGATCACCGTGTGAGTCA
>CM051020.1:16252521-16272521 GCA_027704905.1 Muraenolepis orangiensis | reverse complement strand
AACTACATTCAAATACAACTTAGACATAAAATAACACAAATAGTTTTTTAATAAATAGCATTTCAAATGAGTACGAAGCTCACAAGAAAAGTCGGCTAACGCCAAACTCCACGGTAGCCGTAGAAGGTGCAGTGCATGGTGGGTAACCATGCCCAAATCAGAAAACTCTAGAAGGTTTGAACAGGATGTCCCGCCCCCCTAACCGCTAGACTCCGCCCCCTGTAGCCGTGCTGCTGACCGTCTGCTGCATGCGGAGGAAGAAGAAGGCGTCCAGCCAGGAGAACAACCTGAGCTACTGGAACAACGCTATCACCATGGACTACTTCAGCCGCCACGCCGTGGAGCTTCCTGTGGAGATACACACCCTGGAGAGTGAGGTAACACCTAACCCCTAACCCCCTAACCCCCTAACCCCTAACCCCTAACCCTCACCCCTAGCCCTAACTCATTAACCCCTAACCCTCAACATCTAACCCCTAACCCTAACTCCTTACCCAAAATCCTAACCCCTAACCCTTAACACCTAACCTCTATCCCTTAACACCTAACACCTAACCCCTAACCCTGCCCCCCAGAGGGATACCCTTTGTAATGGTAATACAACATGTCAAATACATCCAAGATATGAAATACAAAAAACCTAAATCAGTGATCATTATAAAAGTTACGTAAATGTGACACATTGGTGTCACAGTGCCACCTGCTGGCCACTCTGCGCTACGACAGATGCTCTGCACCCAACTTACGGCTGTTCATCCAACGTTGCATTTTAAGCGTGAAACACAATTTACTTTCTGTATTTGTTTGGTTGTTTCCCTTTATTATACATAATTAAGATAAGGTCATCAAGATATTTACATTGTAGCTGAGGTTTACTCAGCTACAACTGCCTCCTCCGCCATGTTTTTTTAAGCTGTTTTTCTCCTGGTTTTTTTGGTGTCTGTCCCCATAACATTTTAATGCTGACTCACCATCATCCATTTAACACCCACCCAGGCACCCTCCCTCTCTCTCCCTCCCTCCCTCCCCCTCTCACTCCCCCCCCCCCCCCTCTCTCTCCCCCCCCCCCCCCCCCCCACTCTCTCTCTCCCTCTCCCTCTTTTTGAGAAGAGTGTTAGAGTGTTTCTCTCCTCCTGTCCTGTGCTGTCTCAGTAGCGTCAGACATGTTGGTCTGGTGCTCTCTCCTCCTGGACCTGAGTGATGGTCCAAGCTCCACGTAACACCTTCAGTCTCTAGGGCTTCAGACCAGCCGGGGGCCCACAGCTGTCAATCACAGAGGATGCTGCTACTGATACTGTGTGTGTGTGTGTGTGTGTGTGTGTGTGTGTGTGTGTGTGTGTGTGTGTGTGTGTGTGTGTGTGTGTGTGTGTGTGTGTGTGTGTGTGTGTGTGTGTGTGTGTGTGTGTGTGTGTGTGTGTGTGTGTGTGTGTGTGTGTGTGTGTGTGTGTGTGTGTGTTAGGAGCAGGACACCTGCCTGCCTCCTAACGGGGACTACGGCGGGGTGGTGCTGGTGAACCCTTTCTGCCAGGAGACGCTGTTCATCAACAGAGACAAGGCCTCCAACATCTAGACCTCCTTCAAAATAAAAAGCCCTGTGACCCCCCCGGGGGGGCGGTACCTGGACGACCTTCAAATGACAATGCTCTCACGGTGTCAGAGACGAAGGCCTCTGAGGAAACACCTTTCTCTTTACACCTGCTGTTGACACCCACTATATATATATAGATATATATAGATATATATTTGTGTTTATGGTAAATGTTCGCAGACTCCACTTTATACTACTGTATATTCAAATCACAAAGCCAAGAGATGAAGAAGAAAATAATCAGAAATGCTAAACAGACAATTTGCTACGCGCCTGCATATTTTTTGATGTACATTTTCTACCAAAAAAAAAAGCGGAATTGTTATAAAGGTTTTTATGTCTTTTTAAAGTACAAAGTATATATATGTGGTTTTGTTGCTTCATGGTAAGGACACTCACTGTGTACTGTCTGCTCAGTGGCTCAAACTCAACCACCGCATTCACACACCTGCTGGAGAACCTCCTCCTCACCCCCGAGGAGAACCGACCGTCTCCTCCTCACCCCCGAGGAGAACCAACCGTCTCCTCCTCACCCCCGAGGAGAACCGACCGTCTCCTCCTCACCCCCGAGGAGAACCGACCGTCTCCTCCTCACCCCCGAGGAGAACCGACCGTCTCCTCCTCACCCCCGAGGAGAACCAACCGTCTCCTCTCACCCCCGAGGAGAACCGACCGTCTCCTCAGGAGAACCTTTGGATGCCATATGGTGCCTGCATGACAACACCATCACCACCGCCACAACCGCCACCTCCTCCATCACCACCACACACCACAACCACCTCCTCCATCACCACCACACACCAGCCTCACCACCACCTCCTCTATCACCCCCACCTTCTCCATAACCACCACCATCACCACCTCCTCAATCACCACTACCCTCACCACCTCCACCACCACCTCCTCAATCACCACTACCCTCACCACCTCCACCACCACCACCTCCTCCATCAGCACTTCACACCAGCACCAGCCTTACCACCACCTCCCCCATCAGCCCCTCCTCCTCCTCCTCCTCCTCCAGGTGTGACCAGCTTCATCTGACCTCCTCATGTTCCCCCAAGGTGTGGATGAATCCCTTCGAAGCGACACGTTGCGACGTGTTGAACGTGGACCTGGCAGAAAACCGTTGACTTTGCTTTGCGCTTTGATTTTATTTTCATCGCAATCCGTGTGTCTGTCTGTGTCTGTATCCAGCCTGTCTGTCTGTGTCTGTATCCAGCCTGTCTGTCTGTGTCTGTATCCAGCCTGTCTGTCTCCCACCGCGTTCCTCAGTCATTCCCTGTGTCTGTCTTTCTGCCCACTTGCTGTTGCTGTTGCTACGTGTGTGAGTGTTATGGTCTGGAGTGGGAAGTCTGAGCTCTATAGAAACAACATGCCTTTACCATCCAATGGGCACACTTCAATAAGTACTGTTTCCCATATATATATATATATATATATATATATGTATATATATATATATATATGTATATATATATATATATATGTATATATATATATATATATGTATATATATATATATATATATATATATGTATATATATATATATATGTATATATATCTATATATATGTGTGTATATATATATCTATATATATGTGTGTATATCTATATATATGTGTGTATATATATATCTATATATATGTGTGTATATATATATATATATATGTGTGTATATATATATATATATATATATATATATATGCTGTATATATATATATATACAGTATATATATATATATATATATATATGCTGTGTATATATATATATATATACAGTATATATATATATATATATATATGCTGTATATATATACAGTATATATGTGTATATATATATACAGTATATATGTATATACAATATATATATATAGGTATATATATGTAGGTATGTATATATATATATATCAATGTGATGTATTTTTCTACTCTGGCATGCACTGTACTTTTTACTGCTGAGCAATAAAATATAAAACGCTAGATTATTTTCTTATTTATTGTATCAAAGAATAAACTTTATTGCGGATATATTGAAAAAATGTTTCTAATTATGATCAAATGACTCTGTAGATAATCTTTTTCCTACGACCTTTTACTAGAGATAGAGAGATATATATAATTATAGATAGATAGATAGATAGATGTATGTGTATATATATATATATATATTTATGTATCAGAGGAGGCTCGTCCATTGAGGAAAGGGAGGACCATCCAAAACATACACATACATTAAACTGATTCATCTGTAAAAATACGCGTAATATTACTATTTTAACACTTCGAAGGCACAACAATCATGTCCCTGTGTCAAAATACCAACAGCGATTAAAAATGAAGAGGATTGTCCTCTCCAAGCTCCCCATTGAAGTCTATTATAAAACTCCTGGACCAGAGCGGCCGGTGAGTCCTGGTTTAACATGAGTGTGTACGGCAGTAAGGGAGGACCATCCTCCCTTACTGCCGTACACACTCATGTTAAACCAGCTCAGTCACTCGTGAGAGACTCGGAGTAGAGCCGCTTCTCCTTCGCGTAGAAAGTTGAGGTGGTTCGGGCATCTAGTAAGGATGCTTCCTGGTAAGAGACCACGGGGCAGACCAAGGTACAGGTGGGGTGATTACATCTCCACACTGGCCTGGGAACGCCTCGGGATCCCCCAGTCAGAGCTAGTCCATGTTGCCAGGCAGAGGGAAATTTGGAGTCCCCTGCTGAAGCTGCTACCTCCGCGACCCGATTACGGATAAGCGGGAGAAGATGGATGGATTGTTTGCTAAAATGACCCACTTATACACTCAAAAGTGAAAGTGAGACCGAATATAGCAGGCCTTTATAGTCATGTGAAGAACAGAATACTAATGTCATTCCCACTGGCCGCCCAGGCTATGCATTATGAAGTTCTGTGGTCAGACCATCTCTTGAACATGTAAGAAGAACAGCCTTGACAGCCCAAATTGCCAACTATATCTTAAAAAGACACCTCTTATAATTCTAAGATATTATCTTTTGTCTATTCATCCTAGACAATACTGAGCTCAATTTAAGATCCGTATGAGATTTTGACCATTTTCTTAAATTCAGCTTCTGAGATATTGACTTCTGGTCTCACCACAATCCCAAGAAAGATCAATGATTTATGTCACTGAACTGATCTTTATTTTGTCTGAAATAATCAGCTCATGAGATAGCAGTAAGATCCAAAAGAAAACTTGATTGGCTAATACATTTCTCAAACGGGTCTTAAATGTATCTATTATTTTGCTCCTTAATTCTCCTAAAGTTTGCGATACCATGCGATTCCTAAATAAGAGCCACTCTATTTCTGATAAAACAAAGAAGAGACGGTTGTAAGCAGCACAATTTCCTCTGGTTAAGCTCACTAGTTACACAAAGTCTCCTTATGCTTCAAATGTCTGGGTTTACCCTCACTAACACCCCCATCACCACCAAACTACACCAAGCTTCACCAAGAGAACCATCCTTCCTCCCCTACTTTTGCAACCACCAGCATACACCACCGGTGTCTGTATATTGAGGAAAAGGAGGACCATCCTTCCTAACATTTCAGAAAAAAAAAACCTGTTAAATACACATACATTTAACAGATTAATCTGTGAAAATACTGATACAAATGTTTTTTCTAACGCTTCAAAGTCACACAAATATGTGTGTCAAAATAGCACCAACAGCGCCCCCTACCGCAATTGTTTAATCACTGTACGGAGGAACGGTGGATCGTCCTCCGTAAACTCACGTTGAAGTGCATTTAAAAACTCCTGGACCCGAGCGGCCGGTGAGTCCTGGTTTAACATGAGTGTGTACGGCAATAAGGGAGGACCATCCTCCCTGAGGGCGGGTCTAGCCAGAGGCTGGGAACCAATCAGCAGAGCTCCCTGCACCGGTGAATACCCAATCAGAGTTTTGGGGGGCGGGTTATCATCATGAAAGGATCTATCTTGTGTCATTCATAATAATTCCGCGTTCCAGAAAACTCGTGAGTCATTTACTTTTAATTTATTTTAGATTGTAAACTTGAGTTCCTCCTCAAAGCGTTCTATATGGATGACGCCAAACATAAACCCAAAGCATGGCTGACCTTGACAAGGTGGTGTTTCTTTGGGTCGCCATTAGACAATTTACGTGATTTACGTGCATTACTGGTTTTACTTTTTGATAGTATGTCTTATTTTAATTAAATACAGGTAAATATACTTTACACAACAGAACGATTCTCCCTAAAATCTCACTCAATTTAAATTATGTTAGTTTTGTTCGATAGCACAAGCCACTGTGCATGAAACTTCTATTCCAATTTTCAGATTTTCTTCATAAATGTATTAATCGCTAAATAGCTATTTTTCATCAAAACAACAATTCTGTTTGGATTGTCTGCTAAAATGACCCACTAATACACTGTCAAAATCGATAGTGAGGCACCTACATTCCTCCCCTACTTTTACAACCACCAGCCACCACTGAGTATATATGACTATATATACGTGGGATAGACACGGCGAACCGTGTCTATCCCACGTGGTCCTGAACAGCCCAACACAGACCACCACACACAGGCTATCAATGAATGACTGTCCTGGTCCTGTACTGTAGCTACATCGTCACACACCATTAGGGGCTACTCCACTCAGCTAGGACTATTAGGGTTCATAGACAAATGGCTGCCACACAACCACACCTTCCTAACAATTACCAATGCAAAGAAAGATCAAGTCAAAACTCTCAATTTAAATGCACAACAATGCTTAACAAACTCAAGACAGCCATTAACTAATCATTCAACAAGTGTGTGGAAACAAAAGGCAACCAGCTCAACGAGATGCAACACTGCGGCAAAACCAGCAAAGACAAATTATACCGTTTTCACACTGAATACGGTATCAGTCAATACTCTGCTTTGAGGATTGTAAAATTTAAATTTAAATATTTTTTCATTGAGAAAATACGACAAATCTTTCCACCCAAAAATATTTTTGCCCCAATCACCGCCTAACTGTACGAGCTTAATATATTCATAAGGACAGAGTGCGGAATCTAATCTGCACTCTGCCTTGATGATTGTAAAATAACAGTTTTAAATGAAAAAAATGTATATGTGTGCTTGCCCCCTCGCTTAGGGGCCGATCTACGTCCCATCTTCTGTCCTGACCCCAATATGGTGGATCAAACTCCCCACGGAGGTCAGGACTGCAGAGTCACTGCCCATCTTCCACCGCAGGCTGAAAACCCATCTCTTCAGGACACACTACCCGGATCCTTCCTCCTAGCGCTAAGTCAATTATCTAAGTAGATTGTTAGGTATATATTGTTCTAGATATTGTTATATATTGTTTGCCAACTTATTGTACTTTTCCCTTCAGTACTTTTACCTGAATTGTTGTACTTCTACCTGAGCACTGCCTCAGTTCTTGGAGACTTGACTTCTGGTGACGAGTTGTTCTCTTCCCTTCCTTTGTTGAAACACACTATTGTAAGTCACTTTGGATAAAAGCGTCTGCTAAATGACTGTAATGTAATGTAATGAGTATAAAATAAAATAAAATAAAAATTTTACAAAATACAACATATTTTTGCCCCAATCTTCGCATAATTCTACGAGCTTAATATATTCACCAGGACAGAGTGCAGAATCGTATCTGCACTCTGCCTTGATGAGTATCACCATATCACATATCACAAACATTTAAAAAAGCAAAATAAACAAATAAATAATAAAAAATGTACCCAAAAATATTATATATATATTATTACTATATTATTATAGAGCTGATTATTTCAGACAAAATAAAGGTCAGTTGATCAAGTCATTGATCTTGAATTGGGATTGTGGTGAGACAAGAAGACGTCTATTTCTTAGAAAATCTCATACTGATCTTAAATTGAGCTCAGTATTGTCCAGGATGAATAGGCTAGACAAAGATAAGATCTTATTTTGAATGTTCCTTTTCTCTGTGAGTAAGCACTGATTAAAGCTAGCTAGAATTCTAATTCTAATAGGTGTCTTTTTGAGATATAGTTTACAATGCGCGCTGTGAAAGCTGTTTGTCTTATTTTCTTCTTACATGTTCAAGAGATGGTCTGACCAAAGAACTACATAATGCATAGTCTGGACGGCTAGTGGGCCCATGCTGAATTTCCTCAGACGCCTGAGGAAATACAGGCGTTGTTGGGCCCTTTTCACCACGTGTGTGGTGTGCGTGGACCATGTGAGGTCCTCGGAGATGTGCACGCCGCTGACCCTCTCTACTGCAACACCGTCGATGGAGATAGGGCTGTGCTCTCCTCTCTGCTTCCTGAAGTCCACGATCAGCTCCTTGATCTTCTTGACGTTGAGGGCGAGGCTGTTCTCCTGGCACCACTGCTCCAGCGATCCGACCTCCTCCCTGTAGGCTGTCTCGTCGTCGCCGGCGATCAGGCCCATCACTGTCACGTCGTCAGCAAACTTGATGATGACGTTGGAGCTGTGCATAGCCATGCAGTCGTGGGTGTAGAGGGAGTAGAGGAGAGGGCTCAGCACGCATCCCTGGGGGGCTCCCGTGTTGAGGGTCAGTGGCTCTGAGGTGGTGCTGCCCATCCTCACCACCTGGCGGCAGTCCGACAGGAGGTCCAGTATCCAGCTGCACGTGGATGGGGGCACGCCTAGACCTCTAAGCTTGGTGTCGAGCTTGGCAGGAACTATCTTGTTGAACGCTGAGCTGTAGTCCACAAACAGCATTCGCACATAACAGTTCTTTCCCCCCAGGTGGGAAAGGGCAGTGTGGAGGGCCATGGCAATTGCGTTGTCTGTGGATCTGTTTTGACGATATGTAAATTGCCATGGGTCCAGCGTGGCAGGTAACACGGAGCAAATAAAGTCCTTGACCAACCTCTCGAAGCATTTGCTGACAATCGAGGTGAGGGCTACAGGTCTATAGTCATTCAGGCATGTTACCTTGGGTTGTTTAGGGACAGGCACGATGGTGGGCATCTTGAAGACTGCGGGAACAACAGCCTGGGACAGGGAGAGGTTGAAGATGTCTGCAAAGACTCCTGCCAACTGGTCTGCGCATGCTCTGAGGACGCGGCCCGGGATGTCGTCGGGGCCTGCCGCCTTACGGATGTTCAACCGCTTGAAGGTGCGGCGCACATCCGCCTCCGAGATGCTCAGCAGGCTGGTCTCCTCAGGCGGCGCTGGCTTCGGTGGGCTGCCGTTCACGTCGAACCGAGCAAAAAAAGTATTTAGCTCTCCTGGGAGGGAGGTAGAGGAGTTCTCTACACAACTGGTTCTCCCTCTGAAGTTCTTTATTGTCTGTAGCCCCTGCCACATACCCCTCGCGTTGTGGCTCTTGAAGGTGGGATGGTGGGCTAAGGGGGGATGGTCCTCCCTTATCTATCCCTTAGATATATAGATAGATAGATAGATAGATAGATAGATAGATAGATAATGACAGATAATGATAGATATTGATAAATAGAGTGATATAGATAGATAGATAGCTAGTTGGATAGATAAATAAATAGATAGCTAGATAGCTAGATAGATAGATAGATAGATAGATAGATAGATAGATAGATAGATAGATAGATAGATAGATAGATAGATAGATAGATAGATCGATCGATCGATCGATCGATCGATCGATCGATCGATCGATAGAATGATAATAACAGATAGATAGATAGATAATGATAGATATATAGAGTGATAATGAAAGATAGATAATGATAGAGTGATAATGATAGATAGATAATTATATATAGAGTGATAATGATAGATAGATAGATTGATAGATATATAGAGTGATAATGATAGATAGCTAGATAATGATATATATGTAGAGGGATAATGATAGATAGATAGATAATGATATATATATATATATAGATAGATAGATAATGATAGATAGATAGAGGAATGTAGGTCTACTCGATGGCGGCTGTGTCTTGCTGACCAAGCAGAACAATAGATGGTGAAGCTACAACTAGAATGAGGTCTTTGTCAACCTTTCACAGTCCCACTGACTGAGCGTCCTATCAGACAGACAGGCAGACAGTGTCTCTGACATGTTATTTACTGCAGTACCACACAACATTCAACATACAAATGTAATTAAACACACAACAAGTTTCTAGCTCTAGCTCAGGCCTAGTTTACTTAATGTTTCAATCCCTGAATTCAAAGTAGAAACTAAACAAGAATACTAACAGAAGTAAGAAAATGTAGTATAATATAGCACAGTATAGTAAAGTGTATGCTCTGTTACAGTATAGTAGCCTGTAGTATAATAATAATAATAATAATAATAATAATAATAATAATAATAATAGTAATAACAATAATAATAAAAAACATTTATTATATAGAGCGCTTAAAGACAATTTACATCATTCAAATCATTCGGTACAAAAATACATTTAACCTCTTAAATGTATTTAAACAACAGGTTAAACTTAGAACACAACACTAATAACAGTCCTTATAGTCCAGGTATTGAGCCTATAGTATATGCCAGTTCATCTGCTCCTTCGTTCCAAACGGTTCACTGATGAGAGAAAAGAAAAGAACAACCGTTCACAACTCCATGGTCAGTGGGAGGGCCGTGCTCCAAGTAACCGGAAACGGTCATTTATTCAACAGGCTTACATGCAGTAACCGGAAATCGCCATATATACAACAGGTTTACGCGTGCCAGTAACCGGAAATGGTCATATACACATAATCCATCAGTCACTTTATTGTTCTTTTTTATTAATTATTTGTATTGTGTACAGTATTGTATTATTTTAGTAAATTCTGCAGTAAATGTAGTGTTTTAGTAAATTCATACTGCGGGAGGGAATGGGGAGTTAACATTCCACTGTACTGTAAATACAAATCTTGAATCTTGAATCATTTGTGTACGTTTTTGTAATTCTTTCATTCATTTTTCATTATTTGTTGTAGTTTTGAGCACATCTTCACGCCTGGCTGTAACGTTTCAACTGGACCAACGACAACAGGTCGACGTGCAAAAAACGCCCAGCGGGTCGGCAGCTTCCGGGCGGCAGGGGTAGTGCTTCCGGTACAGAGAGCCTCTTACCCACCTCGCATGGTTCCATGCAGCTGTTCCCTTTCTCCCGTTAACCGAGCCGTTAGTTCCACTTCTCCGCCGTGTGAGTCAACGCTACACGTCCTGTCTACCCGCGGATCAGCTCCCGTCGACACGTCCTTCCGGTTGTTAATCTGTCCCCAACTCGGCGGTTAGTTAGTTAGTTAATAGTGACGGTTGGAGGAGGGCGGATAAAATGGCGGATGTAGCGGAGAAGAGCCTGGACGACTTCTTTGCCAAGCGGGACAAGAAGAAGAAGAAGACGGAGAAGACCAAGACCAACCCCAACACCACCACCAGCACCGCCAAGGAGACGACGGGGACCACCGCCTCGTCCACCCCGTCGGGCACCGCCACCACCAACACCATCACCGCCACCACCACCGCGACCACCACCCCGGCCCCCGTGCTGGTGAAGAAGGCCAAGAAGGAGAAGGAAAAGTCCGCCAAGAGCGAGAAGGAGAGGGACGCGCCCACGGAGAAGGTAACGGGGGGCCCCGGGGACACACCACCACACGGGGGACCTTTTACCGGGGGGGTGCCGGGCCCGCCCGCTGAAAATTAGGTTGCGGCGTCACCGGCTCCATGGGGTCGGGAGTAGCCGGTCTTTGCCGGTTTCTCCCCCCACCCCCACACACGGTCCCCCCGGGGTTCCTCACACGGTCCCCCCAGGGTTCCTCACACGGCCCCCCCCGGGGTTGCTCACACGGTCCCCCCCGGTGTTCCTCACACGGTACACGGCTACTACACATGTGTTCCATTGCGTAAGGAGCGGACGACACACAGCGTGACGTGTCCTCTCCGTGTGGGAGACCGTGTAGGTTCCACCGGTCCCCCCCCCCCGGCGGTGCTCACACGGCTACACGTGTGAGGCCGACACGCCACGAATATGTCCGCTCCGTGTCTCTTCACACGGGCCTCCCTTTAAAATATGAGCCGTGGTCTACCATCCCTCTCTCTCTCTCCGTGAGCCGTCGACCGGTGACGGAGTCTAGACGTGTGGTCCTTAGGCCGCGATGCTGCTGATCCCCGCAGTGTCCCCGCAACGCCCGGGTTTAATGATAACGGTAGTTTTGGAGGTGGCCCTGCCTCCGACCACAACTTGTGTAGCGGGATATGACGTCTGTATAAGCAGAATACGTGTCAATGTCCGACCCCCCTCCCTCCCCCACAGTTTTCCCATTCAAACAAAAAATAAAAAAAATGTAATTGACCTGAATGCGTTGTGTCGTGTCGCTGTGATGCTCTGTGGTGTCATGATGTGGGTTTACTCAGCCGTTACTCTTGTCTCTCTGTGTGTTCGTGTGGTCTTTGTTGGCCATAAGAAGGACGAGGAGTGGAAGGAGTTTGAGCAGAAGGAGGTGGACTACAGCGGCCTGCGTCTCCAGGCGCTCCAGATCAGGTGAGGAGACGGTCCGCCCAGCTACTAACTCGACCAACTGGGTTCACTCCTCACAGGAACCACTGTGTATGCTTCTTGCCTCGTCAGCTCCACAGATGTCCATCCTTACTCCTGAAGCATCTGTGTGAAGCAGTAGCGTGCGTGTGTGTGTGGACCCATGACTGCACAGAGCAGAGTTTAGTTTATTGACATGAGTATTAGAAAAGCATTGGATTGCAGTGATGCACACCGAGCTCTAAGCTTATGTCACGGCCGGGGAACAGACACACACACACACACACGTGTTTGTCCAACGGATAGCCGAGGCCGCGCCTTCCCAGAAGTGGTGTCCGGCGTGTTTTAGGTGCCGTGTGTAAACCTCGCCCGTTTTCCCGTCCCGTTGCCAACAGCGACGAGCAGGGGGACAGCGACTACGATAAGGAGGAGGTGGGAGAGGATGGGGAGATCATCCTCGTCAGCGGGGACAAGATGTCCGGACCCTGGAACAAGTCTGGCGCCCCACCCCCGTCCGCCGCGCCCGTGGGTGAGTTTGAAACGCCCCCCCCTGGGGCGGACGCTCTTCTGTGGGTTGACTGCTCCAGGTTGTAGCTGGTGGAACCAGAGTTACATAACGTCAACCTTGTTAACCTGGTCACTCTACCGCCAGCCTTTATAGAGCTACGTTGCACAAGCCATTCAGCGCACACTTCAAAAGAGACTCACAATCAATTCACACATACATTCAACAGGTAGACGAGAGAACTACTAGGCAGCATAATATATACATACATATAATAACATAATACATTACAATGTCATTCAACAGGTAGTCACCATAATACAATGTATACATACAAGTACACATATATAATAACAATACATTACAATAATGTCATTCAACAGGTAGACAAGAGAACTACTAGTCACCAGAAGGGACTAGTAGTGCATTTCCTTCCTAACAAGCCATAATAATATGTTTACATACATATATAATGGATGACATTTCCTTCCTAACAAGCCTCCAAGAGCAGAACCAGGGCTTGGGTATAAGTACAATAAGTTGTCTCCCTAGATTTGACACAATAAGTCCCTCAAAACTGTCTTAAGACTCATGGGTTGAAGGCTGAAGATCTTCTAGTTCCAGTATTTTTGTAACATGTGACGTCAACAAGGAGTCTATCGGTGATGAACTATCGGTATCAACCAACTACACCAGGCGTGATCTGAACACAATGAAGTCGTGTGTCCACATTGAGTTAGTCTGAGTAACGTGACGCGGTTCCGTCCACAGAAGAGGAGGAGGTTCCAGAATCCAAGCCCAGTGGGGTGTACCGGCCCCCGGGGGCCCGGCTGACCGGCGGCAAGCGAGGCCCTGTCCACGGCCCTCCCGAGATCTTCAGCGACACGCAGTTCCCCTCCCTGCTCGCCACCTCCAAACATGTGGAGACACGCAAGTAAGTACCCCCTTCGCTCACCCCGTCTCTGTCAGATGAGTTATCTTGCGAACAGACGGACAGACCGATGAGTTATCTTTCTCTCGGCCTGTTAGCAAGATAACTTCAGTTCTGTACAGACAAATTGTATTGGACTAAACTTGTTGGTTAGATTACTTATGGGCCAAGGAACAGTTGATGATATTTTGGCGTGGGTCTGGATCCAGGGGACTCTTAGTTGTGGTGGAGGTATGTTCTCCACTGAGGGTCCTGTAATGAGGTATTATACATGTCCTGTAATGATTAGTATTATTGGCCCCGGTGAGATGCTGTTGAATGCGGTTTAGTGAACGCTATAGTTCTCTATTTCCATGTTGAGCTGACCAACAGTGGGGTGGCCTGCTGTTGCTCTACACCAACTGTGATGATGATGTGACCCGGATAGTGATGAGTTCATGTGATGGTGTAACCCGGATAGTGATGAGGTCATGTGATGATGTAACCTGGATAGTGATGAGGTCATGTGATGGTGTAACCCGGATAGTGATGAGGTCATGTGATGATGTAACCCGGATAGTGATGAGGTCATGTGATGGTGTAACCCGGATAGTGATGAGGTCATGTGATGATGTAACCCGGATAGTGATGAGGTCATGTGATGATGTAACCTGGATAGTGATGAGGTCATGTGAGGATGTAACCCTGCTGGGGATGAGGTGATGGTGATGACGTCATGTGATGGTGATGACGTCATGTGATGGTGATGAGGTCCTGTGATGGTGGTGAGGATGTAACCCGGATAGTCATGAGGTCATGTGAGGATGTAACCCTGATGGTGATAACCTCTTGTCTCCGAAGGGACCGAGAGATGGAGAAGACCTTCGAGGTAGTCAAGCACAAGACCCGGGGCAGAGAGGAGGGGGGCGGAGCCTCTCAGCAGCAGCTGCAACTGGACAACCAGTATGCCATCTTGGGGGATAAGTAGACCCGCCCCCTTTTCACAGCCCTGCCCCCTCCTCCCCCATAGGGTGGTCCAGGCCCGCCCCACAAGCCCCCCCCGCCCCCAGAAGGAAGACGAACTCTTGCCATCCATGTAGTCCTGACCAGACACACACACACACACACACACACAGATTCACACACACACACATACACAGCTGAATCAGACATGGCCCCAACATCACCTGAAGCCCCGCCCCCTACACTGACTGACCGCTGACCACCCGATGGCAGCACCGCGTCCACAAGGGGCCACCACCGCCACCAGGGGGCAAATGGAGAAAAGAACCAGGATTAGCCCCGCCCAGCCCCCATTCCGCCAGGCACCGCCGCAGCAGCCGCCAACGCTGCCCTCTCTGGAGGGCAGCTCTCGGGGGAGCCCGGCGGCGGTTCTCTCTGGACCCCCAGACCACTTCATGTCCAGATGAGGATTTTTATGAACTTGCGTTGAAATACTTTTATTTTTTTGCAAGATGGCTCCTCCGCCCCAATCACAGGTGGTGTTGTTTTGTCTTTTAGTTTTTGGGTGTGGGTGGATGATGTGGTTTGGACAGTGGGGGGGGGGGGGGTGTGACAGCAAGGAGGAGTGGACTGAACTATATGCTGTGGGGGAGGGAGGGACAACATCTAGCCCTTGCAAGATGACTGCTTTCATTGTTTGTTGTTCACGGTGAGACTGTAAAGATGGTAAACAGGAGAAATAAAAGTGTTGCATTGGTGATTCTGAAGTGCTGTTCAACGTGGCCTTACTCACGAGAGGTCAGAGGTCACGACTCTGGACCACAGAAGAAGACGTCCGGGTCGTCTTGTCCTCCACACTCTCACTGTGATCCTCCTGGCGCTTCTGCTCTCGACTCGCTCCGCTTATAGCAGATTATTCTCCATGTTTGTAGTTTGAGTTACGGAGGTAAACTCGCTAGTCTGCTTAGCCGCCACTGTGTTCCTTGGACAGATTTAAATTCCTGTTTCCGCACATCAAAGCTTTCTGGTGTGTTGTTTTTGTCGTGAAACAAATTCCCCGTTTCATGCGGTGGTCTCTTGTGATTTAATTGAGGATTCACTAGTCTACTCTTTGCTAATTAACATTCTGATCAGGTACACCGATGTGTGATCTCTCTATGCTTGGTTTTGGTAAAGCAAACGTTAAGATGAAACTAGATTGACAACGGAATCTGCTTCTACGGATGTCTTTAAGCACTTGGTGAAAGTAGTCCTGTCAACACGATCCATAACCCAACAATAAAGTCATCCTGGTGGCCGTCGGCTCGTCTCAATCTGTGGTTGGAACACTTTATTAAATTGGTTTGTGTTGGGTTAAAAACACCAGAATATTCTTTGGATCACTTTGTCATCAAATTAACTTTATTTTTCACAGATGAAACCACATGGTTAAGGTTTGGAGACGTCCTCGTGCTGCTGGAGTTTCACCCCAACAGTGGGCTGAAAAAGATGAATTATGAATGACTTTAGCTTGTCATCAAATTACTTTAAATGTGCTCTTGATAACATTCCTCCTCTTGACGTCTGGTCTACGCTGAGTGAGTATTTAGGATTAACTCAACTATCTTTCCCAGACTGACTAGTCTCACACGCTTCGTTAGAAGCGTGAACCAAACATCTTAAACGGATAAAACACTACGGACGTCATGATCAATTCACATATATATTTCTTGAAAAAAGCCACACTGCTATTCCGAAGTTGTTATTCGCCCCTTTAGACCAGGTGGTGTTTACCTCTGATTCCGGTTCCGCTTGGTCCGTTGGTACCGATGGCCCACTTAGGAAATCTTTAGTCGGTGGACCACTGAAACAGTTCGTTAGTCAGTTACAGTTCGTTAGTCAATTTAAAACTGCGTTCACTAAAGGAAGGCCAGAGAACAACTCGTCACCAGGAGCCCGACGGAGCGCCGGGTTGGCCTCGCGCTAATAGGCCAGAGTGACTCATTCCCTTTAAAGTGAGTGTTTGTTAATTGGTTTACTGGCGGGTTGGTCCGAGTCACGCCACGGGTTCGCAAAGTCCTATGAACGTCATTAGCTGGCCACGCCCACCCAGAGGTGCTGATTGGTCAGAAGATAACATGGCGGGAGTTCAAACAGCGGGTCTCGCGAAAAGAAAGAAAAATAATCTAATCTCATTAAACTCATTGTAACTGGAGAAACTGAATCACTGGATTACAGACCCCAAGGCTCCAAGAGAGGAACCAGCACTCGGGTAAAAGCACAATTTGTTTGCAGAGGACAACAACATAAAATAAGTGTATAATCTAATCTGGATTATGTGGGATAAATCATTAATTGTGCTCCAAAAACCAACAACCGTTTCCGGATCTTGAGACCAAATGTGACTGAACCGGAAAGTCCGCCTACCGGGTCGAAGGGGGTGGGGGGGGGGGTCGACCAAGTGGCGTTCCCCCTGTGGCCGCTGGCGCTGAACGTAACACAACATAATATTAATAATACATTATAATTAAATAGCGCTTTAAGACACTCAAAGACGTTTTACACATGACTGTACCACGATGACAGCCCTGCCCCCCCCACTCTGAACTCTGTACCATGACAGCCTTACATATTTATAGTTTACATACCTGTATGATGTACATTTTTACTGTACTTATCGTATATATATATATTAATCTTCAACCGTTGATATAACTACATACCCCTGCTCGCTACCTGTTGATACTTACCTTGTGTGTGTATATATATACCTATAATTCTGCACATATCGCATATCTACTATATAAGTTATTTTATACCTGTTTTTATACCTAGTAGCCTGTCTTTAACATCTTATTTAACCACTGTTGTACATTATATATTACCATGCACTTAACTAAACTACCTTTCCCAGACTAACTGACTAGTCTACTCACACGCTTCGTCAGAAGCGTGAACCAAACATCTTAAACGGATAAAACACTTTACGGACGTCATGATCAATTCACATATATATATCTCTGTATATGATATATATATTTCTTGAAAAAAGCCACATTACTATTCCGAAGTTGTTATTCGCCCTACATAATGTTCTCAAGAGCCTCTTTAGACCAGGTGGTGTTTACCTCTGGTTCCGGTCGGTCCGCTGGTAGCCCACTTTGGAAATCTTTAAATATGGTGATCCACTGAAACAGTTCGTTAGTCAGTTCAAGATTCAAGAGACTTTATTTATCCCGAGGGAAATTAAGGTGCAACAGTTGAAACAGGGGGAAGAAATACACAAACAGCGGGTCTCGCGAAAATAAATGAAAAATAATCTAATCTCATTAAACTCATTGTAACGGGAGGAACTGAATCACTGGGTCACCCGTTACTGGATTAAAGACCCCAAGTCTCCAAGAGAGGAACCAGCACTGAGCGGACCCAGTGAGGATCGATACAATCAACCATGGTCTTACTTTGAGAAGTCCCGATTCAGTTTCTCCCGTTACAATGAGTTTAATGAGATTAGATTATTTTTCATTTCTTTTCGCGAGACCCGCTGTTTGAACTCCCGCCATGTTATCTTCTGACCAATCAGCACCTCTGGGTGGGCGTGGCCAGCTAATGACGTTCATAGAATTTTGCGAACCCGTCGCGTGACTCGACCAACCCGCCAGTAAACCAATAAAATAAAACATAAAATAAGTGTATAATCTAATCTGGATTATGTGGGATAAATCATTAATTGTGCTCCAAAAATCAACAACCGTTTCCGGATCTTGAGACCAAGTGTGACTGAACCGGAAAGTCCGCCTACCGGGTCGAAGGGGGCGGGGGGGTCGACCAAGTGGCGTTCTCCGTGGCCGCTGGCGCTGAACGTAACAAAACATAATATTAATAATACATTATTAATAATACATTATAATTAAATAGCGCTTTAAGACACTCAAAGACGTTTTACACGACATGACTGTACCACGATGACAGCCCTGCCCCCCCCTCTCTGAACTCTGTACCATGATGACAGCCTTACATATTTATAGTTTACATATTTATAGTTTACATACCTGTATGATGTACATTTTTACTGTACTTATCGTATATATATATATATATATATATATTAATCTTCAACCGTTGATATAACTACATACCCCTGCTCGCTACCTGTTGATACTTACCTTGTGTGTGTGTGTGTGTGTGTATATATATATATATATATATATATATATATATATATATATATATATATATATATATATATATATATATATATATATAGATATATATATATATATAGATATATATATATATATATATATATATATATATAGATATATATATATATATATATATATCTCTCTATATATAGAGATATATATATATATCTCTCCATATATATCTCTCTATCTATATATATCTATATATATATATATATATATATATAGATATATCTATATATAGATATATATATATATAGAGATATATATATATATATATATATCTATAATTCTGCACATATCTCATACCTACTATATAAGTTATTTTATACCTGTTTTTATACCTAGTAGCCTGTCTAACATCTTATTTGACCACTGTTGTACATTATATATTACCATGCACTTAACTAAACTATCTTTCCCAGACTAACTGACTAGTCTACTCACACGCTTCGTTAGAAGCGTGAACCAAACATCTTAAACGGATAAAACACTTTACGGACGTCATGATCAATTCACATATATATATTTCTTGAAAAAAGCCACACTGCTATTCCGAAGTTGTTATTCGCCCTACATAATGTTCTCAAGAGCCCCTTTAGACCAGGTGGTGTTTACCGTTAGTATCGGTTCCGGTTCCGGTGGTAGGAACAGTGGTAGGAACAATGATGGGCCCCCTTTGGAAATCTCTAATATCGGTGTTCCACTGAAACAGTTCGTTAGTCAGTTACAGTTTGTTAGTCAATTATAGTTCGTTAGTCAATTTAAAGCTGCGTTCACTAAAGGAAGGCCAGAGAACAACTCGTCACCAGGAGCCCGACGGAGCGCCGGGTTGGCCTCGCGCTAATAGGCCAGAGTGACTCATTCCCTTTAAAGTGAGTGTTTGTTAATTGGTTTACTGGCGGGTTGGTCCGAGTCACGCGACGGGTTCGCAAAG
This sequence comes from Muraenolepis orangiensis, assembly GCA_027704905.1. Lineage (NCBI taxonomy): Eukaryota > Metazoa > Chordata > Actinopteri > Gadiformes > Muraenolepididae > Muraenolepis > Muraenolepis orangiensis. Next base: position 16,252,954 of record CM051020.1, on the reverse strand, counting down.
TCCTATGAACGTCATTAGCTGGCCACGCCCACCCAGAGGTGCTGATTGGTCAGAAGATAACATGGCGGGAGTTCAAACAGCGGGTCTCACGAAAAGAAATGAAAAATTATCTAATCTCATTAAACTCATTGTAACGGGAGGAACTGAATCACTGGGTCACCCGTTACTGGATTAAAGACCCCAAGGCTCCAAGAGAGGAACCAGCACTCGGGTAAAAGTACAATTAGTTTGCAGAGGACAACAACATAAAATAAGTGTATAATCTAATCTGGATTATGTGGGATAAATCATTAATTGTGCTCCAAAAACCAACAACCGTTTCCGGATCTTGAGACCAAGTGTGACTGAACCGGAAAGTCCGCCTACCGGGTCGAAGGGGGCGGGGGGGTCGACCAAGTGGCGTTCCCCGTGGCCGCTGGCGCTGAACGTAATA